>APFE030214923.1:214461-294622 GCA_000404065.3 Pinus taeda
CACTGCCCTTTTCTTATTTGGATATGGTCTTTGGAAAAGTTACCACTGATTAAAATTGGCGGAGTTTAGTCCAGATCTGTGTAGAATAAAAGATGGCAAGAAAAAATTAATCGCCCGATTAATTATAAAAATTATGATAATGCTTTCTTAATCAAATAAATTAAAAATATATATTTATTGAAATAAAAATTAAATATTTAATTCTGATAAGGTAAGCTAGTTGGTAATCATAATTGTGAAGTGCATTAGAAAGGGGGCTGCTTATAATGTTATGGGTTCAAATCCCTGATTAACCCTGAGCTTGTAGCGAGTGCGGGTGAGCCCACTATCCGTGGTTATTAGAGATAGTGGTCAGATAAGGACCTTTAAAACTGTGTAAAGTGAATCACGAGGCTGCCATATTGCCTATTCTACATATAATAAATAAATAAAATAAATAATAATTATTTTAATAATTTAAAAAATAATTTTTTAAATATAAATTTGAAATTATTTAATATTATAATAATAATAATAATAATTAATAAATATAATATTATTATTTAATCAAACAACAAATTATGAAAAGCGATATTAACAAACTACTCGGATTTTTCTTTTATTATTTTAATTTTGTTATATTATAAATATTTTATACGGGAGAGTAACCCAATTAATAATTAAAAAAAGAAAATGGGAATAAACTGATTATAACAGAATTCCACGGACAAAAAGATTAACGCAGGACCACAGAAAAATAAAAGAGGACCAAGCGGATAGAAATTAAGAAAATTCAAGGATATCTAGAGAAATAGAGTTTATCCAAAAGAATCTTGTACTACAATTGAAGCAAACATGTTATCACATCTCGATGTGAGATATTGAAACTTCAAAAACTTTTATGGCAGTTAAGATGAAAAATGGCTATTCATGATTCTTACAAAGTTAAAGAGTATTTTCATGTTTTACAATTAAATTTAACCAGGGGTTTATTGTTACAAAGTAAAGAGTATTTTGATGTTTTACAATTAAATTTAACCATGGGTTTATTGTTTTTATTTTATTTATTAGTGTTGTGAGTAAAGGTATTTTACAATCCAATGTATGAGGGAAATGTTGGAAATGTTGTTAAGTAATTTTATATTATTTATATTTCAATATATATTGTTAATTATAAAATAATATTGAAAAGTTAAAAAAATTTAAATATATGTGGGCTAGTTAATGAAAAATAAAGAATATGAAGAAGATGTCATATAACATTACAATTACATGTGGGCTAGTTAATGAATGAAAAGTAAAGAATAATATTGAATATTTTGCTCAATTAAACTTTTTAACAAAAAACATATATATACAATAATATTGTTAATCAGAAAAGGAAATTATGTGTGGACAAATTAAGAAAACAAAAAGAGTATAAGGCTCATTTAGTTCGTTGTTGAAAACTTCAGTTAAGATATGTGTTATCATCAAAAAAAATTAATCTATATAATGTGTAACCTAGTAGATTATGCCTTGCTTAATCATATTGGGACAACAAACTCAACAAGCTGTAATCTTACGAGCACTCCATTCCTCATTGAATTAAGCTAGCTTTTGTTTGTAATGTAAAAAATCATACAAGATTATTTTCCAAAATGTGAAACTAATAAATCCAAGTCAACTATTATTACATGTAAAATGTTAGGTGAAATTGGAATACTTACAAAACCAAAATGTTATTTGTTAGTAAAAGGTTTCATGAAATTGGAATTGGAAGACTTACAAAACTAAAAAGTTGAGTGAAAAAATTAAATTGGTGTGAGGTAAATTCCATCGTACTAAAAAAATTAGTATTTCAAATATATAAATTAGGTAAGTTGATATCATAGTTAAAAATGTTTTGTGTGAGTTAAGTTTGCTTAAAATAAAAAAATAAGTGTTCTTCATATATAAACCAACATAGATTCACCTTAATTCAAGATGCCCTAAGAGCCTAGAGAGATCAAATCTCTTGAAGTGAAAAACCTCTTCTAGAATGAAAATAAATGTAATCCCTCCATAAATCTCTTGGTAGATGCAATATAGCATGGTGATTTTGAATCGCTAAAAATAGACGTTTGAGATTAATTTTGATGAAAGTGGGGTTTCAAATCACTTGTAAAATCTACTACATCCTAATTTTCTTACCCATTTTTCCTATATTAACTATGTTCATCTACATTGCAATTACTTGACTTTCATTGAGTTAATATAGTCAGTTGGACTATCCTTTACAAATTTCAATGTTTACAAACATTAATAATTTCCTGTAAAGTTTAATTTGCACTCATTGGCCATAAGGTTCGAAGCTTAATGTTGATGGTTACACTTAACGTGTTAATTCAAGTTCTAGAACCTATAAAGGCGTTTTCCCTTCTATAGAATTCTCTAGAATTCTTCGTGCGTACAATTGTCAAATTCCTCGGATTCAGTAGTGTGATGCCTAATCAACAGTTCTGATTCACTGAGATGAAATCGACGATTCACAAGGGGAAGGGTGGTTGGAGAAACTACCTCTTCCACTCCCTACACTACTCTCGACATCATTGTGCAATTATCAGCATGGAGGGTTGGATCTGCAACCAGCGTTAGGGTTTTGGTATTCAAGGGTTTCCTTTCACCATGAGTTTGACCCTAGAGGCTTCCATTGCATCGCTGGATCACGATGAGACTTCTTCCCCTGATTATTCACCCTTCAATTCTATCATGTGTAGTGTTTTGGACAACTAGAAAATTTGTACATAAATGGCAGGTTCCTCCACCGCACAGGCTTTCTTAGTAATTTACAGTCGAGCTTCCTCCAGTTTTGTTGTTAAATTGTAGGTATGGTCCTTACCTCTCCAGGAACGGACAGTCTACCTTCTTTTGTTAAGTTTCCAGTGATTATGTTAAGGGACACTGCTACATACTGATGACATTTTCTATCTGCAGGCTACACGGTGACAAGGGTAGGAATAAGGTAACGGCTTCTATTGTAGAGTACTAATTCTGGAAATTGTTACTTTAATTTGCACACCTAGAATAGGCTAACTGGATTCCTAGTATGGTGAACATGTGTCTACACTAAATTTACTATTTGGTTCTTGTGCAAGTTCCTTAACCCTTCCACCTGCTTCTACTATTTACACAAGGCTTTTATTTCATCCAGGTGCTACTTTCAACCTGAGTTCTGTAATGCATGTCGGCGTAAGGGTTTTCTTTTATGAAAGTTTATCTGGGATTATTGAGATTGGCGGGCTTTTATGACACCATACTATTGTCATATTTAAAGATTTATGTTACTAGTAGCCACTTAGATAATATTTGCTCACGTCTTAGTGAGATTACTTTATTTTCAGTTATGTAAGCCCTTGTTACCCTCAGGGTATACGCGAATATCTAGATGGTTGTTTAGAATTGACTGTAAAGTTGTAAATATGTTCCCACTTTTGACTGTTTCTAAATACAGTGTCATTACAACATATTTTAAAATGGTTGTGTTAATACTGGATTCTGTGTTCTTTTCTATATGTATTCAATGATTCTTGATAGGTTTACTAGTGTTTGTGGAAGTCTGCCTTATCGGTCGGAACAATTTCCTTTACATAGACCCTTTACTTTCAAATATCTTCTTAATGAATACCTTAGACGTATGAATAATGACAGTTCCTTCTTGTGATTATAACCTTTTTTTTTAATACTAAAGGGTTAATTCACAGTGTTTTTTTTGGTTATTTTTCATGCATGGTGCTTATACGGGTAACTCCTAAATAGTATAGAGAGTTACACACTTTATTGATTCGTATCTATTTTTATTTAGTTGCACATGCTCAAATTATAATGTTATTCAATATTTTTTTTGCTTTCGTGACTTTTAACTGATGGATAATGTTTTAATGCACAAAAGTATAACCACACTTCCATTACTAATTAGAGTTCAATATTGTTTTTTTTCCTTGTTGTTTCAAATATTGGAGGCCCATAAGGGATTGAGGAATTCCTTAGGTTTTAGGTTTACTGGCTTAACCTGGAATCTAACCCAACATACTCTAACATTCTGTCCAAAATTTACATTATTAGTATAGGAATGAGAACATGTAGTTGGTCACAGGTTTTCCCTTCTGCTTTTTCTAGGGTTTACCTCTTCGGGTTATGATCATTGAGGAGGTGAGGTTGTTTCCTATTTGTTGATTCCATCAACAAGGCGGGGAACCAACCCAACTCTTGTCAGAGAACACTAACACTTCTTTGATTGAATTGTAACGCTCAGGATTAATTTCCTAGTTTTCCTAATTCAGATAAATTCTATTAATCACTCTATAACAAGACGTACATATCTTTCCTAAATCAACCTTTACTTCACTAAGCCTGATTACTATTCTAAGACATAAAGAAAAAAGGAAGGAATTTGTTTAGAATACTCATATGTTCTCTCTCTTATTCCAATGGACCACAAAACCCCTAGAAACACAATGCTCTGGCTAGCCAATGAGATCAATCTTTAACACTACATCTCCCCCGAGCTTGCTTCACACCCTAGAGTAGTTTTTCAGAACAATAATTAATACAACATTGTCTTTTTTCTAGGGCTATCTGATCCTAATTAGACTTAGCCAAGCTTTACAGTCTGAGCATTCAAGCTTCAGTTTGTTATGCAACCACCTCACAAAAGAGAAGAAAATATAGATCAACGACTTGAGAAATAACCTCTTCGAGGGGGAAACCTCCTTTAAATCACATAAATGAGCAATTCTTGGATGATACAAATGAAAAGTCATCCTTTGCATATATAGGAGTTTAAGGGGTCTTAAAGTAATCAAAGCCTACATAACGATATTAATGTAAGGACACAAAGATAACAATAGTGGGCTTCTATGGGCCACAAACATAACAATATGGGCAATACACTACCAATAACAATAAGGGGCTACACTAATATTATAAGGACCTAACATGCCCCTCTCCTTCAAAAAAAAATTGTCCTCAACGCTTGAGTAGTTATGGATGATTCTGTATAAAATTCTCATCCTCCCATGTGGAATATTTAGCAAATAAGTTCTTCCACTTAATGAGATACTCTAAAATCGATTGATTTTGTAGTTTCCTAGTTCTTATTTCCATGATTTATTTAGGCTCCAATATGATTTTTCCTTCCTCATCAACTTATGGCAATGATGTTTGAACTAGGAGCTTGTCATCACTAACCTTCTTTAAGCATGAAACAGGGAAAATGGCGTGTACTTAGGAAGATCTAGGAAGATCCAATTTGTATGCCATAGTACCAATATTTTGCAAAACCTTGTAAGGACCATGGTACTTGGGTGATAATCTATTATCCTTCCTATCTTGCTTTAGGGACATTTGTTTGTAAGGTTGTAGTCGTAAAAATACTCAGTCACCTACATCAAAACTTCTTTCAATGTGATGTTCATATGCCTATTGTTTCATTCGATTCTGCGCCAAAGTGAGGTTATCCTTTAGGAGTTGGAGAACTTTGTTAAGTTTAGTTATGTTCTATGCTAGAGAAATTTATTTAAATTTTCACACTAGGCAATCACATCAGCATTAAGATAAATGGCAGATAGAACATAAATATAAATCACAAAAGACAAGCCAAGACAAGAGGACACAAGATGTGGCGCTAGCCAGGGACAAACACCACAATGTGGGGAAACCCTTGATAAATTCTTCTTTTATCTTCTTCAAATTTTAGTAGAGAAAGAGAGAGAGAGAGAGAGAGAGAGAGAGAGAGAGAGAGAGAGAGAGAGTACATTTACAACAGAAGTCAACAGTATGACTTATCTAGATCTAGCATAGATTATTTCGTATAACGATGAGATCAGTTGAAGACATTCTGCTTCAACTGATTCTCCAAGGTGACTCCTTCACCTATCATCATGTTGCATTTGTTTCTCTTGTTGTACCACTGCATACTGCACCATGCTACACTAATCATGCCGCCCATGTCCATGATCTTATCCATCATCATGCTTCCCTTCATGTCCATGATCTCATTCAACTTCATGCTGCCCATGTCCATGATCTTATCCATCATCATACTGTCCATACTAATGTGCATCATCATCATGCTATTGTTCTAACAGATGGCATTCTATCACTGTTGTTCATTGTGATAGGGCTGCTACAGTTATGCCATTCTATCACTGTTGTTCATTGTGATAGGGCTACTATAGTTATGCCATTCTATCGCTGTTGTTTATCATGCTGCTCTTTGATATTGGTGTGGTAGCAAGATAGGCTTACAGTCTTACACCAAACAACTTCCAATAACCATCAACGCAACAATGTAATATGTTGTAGTTCCTTTCCCTTGCAAACAGTCCTTGACCCAAGCTTAGGAACAACCTCTATCTCTATGTTGTTACTTTCAGCAATTCATGCTTGTTCCAGGCTTCTTCTTGTTGTGTTATGACTCATTTTGTTGCAGTTGAAGGTCTCTCCTTAGCTGTGAATTTGGGCTTGTTATATATGTGGCTAGGTCTTCTTTAGCTGTGGCTAAGGGTCACTTCTAGACTACAGTTTAGGAGCCTTCTTATGATAACGAATTAGGGCTTTGGTGATGCAGATATAAGAGCCTCCTCCGCTGTGTATTAGTCCTTCATTTTCTGCGGGTTAGGCCTCTCCTTAACCACAAATTAAAGTCTCCTTTTGCTGCATCTAAGAGTCTCCTTATACAGCGGATTAGTGCAATACTTTGTCAGCAAATTAGGGCATTATGTTGATTGTTTATTGGAACTCCTTTGGGCAAAGGATAGGAGCCTTCCCTTGACCTATGTCTAGGGAACATCTGACCTACGGTTAGGGTAATGTACAATAGCTAGGGAAATGTACAATAGCTAGGGAAATGTACAGTAGCTAGGGCATCATACAAGGCCAGCGTATTCTTCTTAGTGTCCCTCCTTCACCAAAAACCAAAGACGTGGAGAGGAGGAGATCACATGAAGAATGTGTCCTGCAAATGACATGAAATCCTCTTCTATTTATACCAAAAATGTATAGGATAAATAGACATGACGTTTGGGCTTCTTGACCCTACATAAGCTGTTGGTTGGCTTGATAATAATTCCATAATCAAAATAAATTTATATTTCCATAAATACTTATTGGAATCGGATGATCTTTAGATCAATCCTACACCTCTCGATGAGGGGGATCCAATAAAAATATTAGCTGCCACTAATAAGCTAACCCACATGGAGTTTGGCCCTAGTTGCCAATTTTAACACTCCCTCTCAACTAGGGAGAACACCATTCATTGATCCATATGTCCAGTTGTATTATCTCTGCCATCAATGCCCTGCACTGCTCTGCTCAACTCTACTTAGCTCTGACCAACTCTGCTCTGTTTTGCTAGCTCCTCAGCTCTACTCAGCTCTGCTAGCTCTTTTCTGCTCTGTTAGCTCTGCTCTACTCTGCTCAACTTAGCTTTGCTGAACCATGAAGAAGAATAATTGATTGAGAATGTCTCATAACATTCTCCACTGACCTGAAGTTAGTCTAAGAGTGCGTACCACTAGTTCCAAACCGATCCCAGCTGACCCAAAGTCAGCATCATAGTGGGTACCACTCCTACTACTGGTCCCAAACCAGTATTATTAGTCTCAGAGAGTGTACCATTGGTCCCAGGCCAGTCTCAACCAACCCAAAGTTAGCGTCATAGCATGTACCACTCTCATTGGTCCCAGACCAGTCTTCCACTTACCCTAACTTAGGCTCAGAGTATGTACCACTGGTCCCAGACCAGTCTCAACCGACTCGAAGACACCGTCATAGTAGGTACAACTCCTACCATTGATCCTAGACTAGTATCATTGGTCCCAGATCAATGAAAGTCATCCTAGCATAGGGAGTACGGTAGATACAACAATGCATCCATCGGTACTACTATGGTCCCTATCCTCATTTCCCTACTCATTGATCAGATGAGAGGTACTTCCCATGAGTCCCAGACTACATGGGTAGGATGCCTTGACAGGAGAACTTAATCAATCATATCCTCACAAGAGATCTAATCATCTTGCTACATAATCACCATGGAGAACACATCATCCAGGCCTCATAGGAGAGCTAATCAACTTGCTACATAATCATCATGGAGAACACATCATCTGAACCTCACAGGGGAACTAATAATCTTGCTACATAATCGTCATGGAGAACACATCATCTAGACCTCACAGGAGAACTAATCATCCTGCTACATAATCATCATGGAGAACACATCATCCAAACCTCACAGGAGAACTAATCATCCTGCTACACATGAGAGCGAATCATCCTGTCCCACAAGAGAGTGAATCATCTTGTCCCACAAGAGAGCGAATCATCTTGTTTCATAGGAGAGTGAATCATCTTGTCCACCGGAGAGTAAATCATCTTGTCCTGCAAGAGAGAAAATCATCTTGTCCTAGTGTGCACCACCACGGGAGGGCGAGTCACCCTATGGTCGTATGTTGCTCCAGTAAGAACCGCAAGCCCCCAGATCTCCTAGAGCTCAATGTATACAACATGCAGGACCCTTATACAAGGGTCTCTCGATGACTCCAAGTCATTCGAGAAAATCACAAATTTGATCCTTCCCTGGGGCTCTGACAAAGTGTATTGACCTGTACATCATCTTAATGCGATGGAGCCTCCTTGCTCATCGACTTGCCATATCCTAGATAAGGTAGTATCTGATGTCTATCTACTGGAGCAATCATTGAATACGAGATTTCTCAATAATTGAATCCCACCTCTGGTTGTCATAGAGAATCACAGTGGTATTCATCATGTGTACTCACTAAAGAGTTTCCACAACCAGACAACTTCATACGAGGTCATACTCGTAGCTATGTATCCGGTCTCGGTAGTACTTATAACAACTGACTTCTGCTTCCTACTCATCCATGATATCGAAGCAGAATCCAAAGAGAACTAGCACTAAAAAGTGCTCTAGTGATCCTCCACACTCCCTACCTAGTTAGCATTCGAATAATCATGCAGTTTTCATATTTTTGGTAGTGTATCTCGATCCATGAGAGATTGTACCCTGAAGACATCTCAGAAGATTCTTGGCACCAATCTAGTGAGGCTCAACCAAATATGAGCTTCCCGTGTTAACTTCAAAACATATGTCCGGACAGAAGTTCACCAAGGACTTTCCCAAATCTAGTCTGACATTACTACCATATAACTTTTGAAAGTTAAGATCCTTGAGGTAGTCACAGGTGTGCAGTTTATCTTTCCACATTCGGAATCCAACTATCTCTGTCTTCTATGAATGAGAGAGTCTGCACCTATCAGACATAGGTGCCGGTATGAGAGGTCTGTCATTCACAACCTTCAGATGGTTTGGATCGATTTCACTCCAAGTGAATCTCAGCTTCATCAGACAGCTATTGATCCTCTCATACTATGCCTGGGGTGTTTTGCTTCAAGCCATAGAGGGCTTTCTACCACTTGCATACATAAGATTCACAATCATGAATCTCAAAATCCTCGAGTTGTTCCAAACCTGTTGACCTATGGCATGAGGGGAATCGTCCCCTTATAAGATTTTCCTTCTGTAAATCTCAGACATGTACCTTCATGCTCTTTTTGAATTTAGGCATCCTTGTCATCATCTGACACATAGACCTCTGGTGCTCTATGTCAGTGGAGATGGTCCCCTAGTGGACTTCCTGCCTTGATACAAGCCTGAATTCAAAAACATCTTTGAAAAATCTATTTTCAAACATGTACCTTTCCGTTGATGAGTGCCATCCTTAAACCTTTGACTTCCATTTTCGTGATGGACATTAGGTTCTTCTTGTGATTAGGTACATAAAGGAGATTCTGGGGTTCCTTGCTTTCTTGGAAGAGTCGGCCACGTCCTTGATGACCTGCATCTCTACCATTCAGACACTTCTTCACATAAGGGCTGAACTTATAACCAAGACATCTGCCTTTCGTTCCACCCTTATATCCAAACTTCCCAATGAAGTGATCTTTAGGTAGGCCATCAGAAATTTTGTTGCACCATTTTCATAATATTCTCTGCTTCCACTTCACCCTTAGTGAATGAGAAGATGAATAATGATCCCATTGATCCTTTTGTCTTGTCCCAATTGTCTATGGTGATTGCTCTTTCACTCTTGCTTGGGCATTGTCTTCACCACAGCTCTGATACCATGTTAAGTTTAGGTATGTTCTATGTTAGAGCAATTTATTTAAATTTTCACAGTTAGCAATCACATCAGCATTAAGATAAATTGCAGAGAGAACATAAATATAAATCGCAGAAGACAAGCCAAGAAAAGAGGACACAAGATGTGGCGCTAGCCAGGGACAAACCCCACAGTGTGGGGAAACCCTTGATCAATTCTTCTTTTATGTTCTTTAAAGTTCAATAGAGAAAGAGAGAGAGAGAGAGTACATTTACAACAGAAGTCAACACTATGACTTATCTAGATCTAGCATAGATCATTTCGTATAACGATGAGATCAGTTGAAGATATTCTGCTTCAACTAATTCTCCAAGGTGACTCCTTCACCTATCATCATGCTACATCTGGTTCTCTTGTTGTACCACTGCATACTGCACCATGTTGCACTAATCATGTTGCCCATGTCCATGATCTTGTCCATCATCATGCTGCCCTTCATGTCCATGATCTCATTCAACTTCATGCTACCCATGTCCATGATCTTATCCATCATCATGTCATCCATTCTAATGTGCATCATCATCATTCTGATTTTCTAACAGATGGAATTCTATCACTATTTTTCATTGTGATAGGGTTGCTACATGTATGCCATTCTATCGTTGCTATTCATTGTGATAGGGCTGCTACATGTATGTCATTCTATCACTGTTGTTTATCATGCTACCCATTATCATGCTGCCCTTTGAGATTGGTGTGGTAGCAAGATAGGCTTACGGTCTTCCAACAAATAACTTCCAATAACCATCAATGCAACAATGTAATATGTTGCAGCTCCTTTCCCTTGCAAACAGTCCATGACCCAAGCCTAGGAACAACCTCTATCTCTATGTTGTTACTTTCAGAAATTCATGCTTGTTTTAGGGTTCTTCTTGTTGTGTTATGACTCATTTTGTTGTGGTTGAAGGTCTCCCCTTAGCTGTGAAATTGGGCTTGTTATATCTGCAGCCAGGTCTTCTTTAGCTGCGACTAAAGGTCACTTCTAGACTGCGGTTTAGGAGCCTTCTTATGATAACAGATTAGGGCTTTAGTGATGCAGATATAAGAGCCTTCTCTGCTACATATTAGTCCTCCATTTATTGTGGGTTAGGCCTCTCCTTAACCACGAATTAAAGTCTCCTTTTGCTACATCTAAGAGTCTCCTTGTACAATGGATTAGGGCAATACTTTGTCAACAAATTAGGGCATCATGTTGACTATTTATTGGAACTTCTTTGGGCAGAGGATAGGAGCCTTCCCTTGACTTGTGGCTAGGGCACATCTGACCTATGGTTAGGGTAACGTCAGCAGCCAGGGCAATGTACAGTAGCTAGGGCAATGTACAAGGCCAGCATATTCTTCTTAGTGTCCCTCCTTCACCAAAAACACAAGACATGGAGAAGAGGTGATCACATGAAGAATGTGTCTTACAAATGACAACAAATCCTCTTCTATTTATACCAAAAATGTATAGGATGAATAGACATGACGTTTGGGCTTCTTGAGCCTACGTAAGTTGCTGGTCGGCTTGATAATAATTCCATAATCAAAATAAATTCGTATCTTCATAAATACTTATCGGAATCGGATGATGTTTAGATCAATCCTACACCTTTCAACGAGAGGGATCCAATAAAAATATCATCTGCCACTAATAAGCTAACCCACATGGAGTTTGGCCATAGTTTCAAATTTTAACAAACTTGTTGTTGATGCTTGATGTGATCTTCCACTTCTTGAACCTTAGAATTTTCTCTTAAATATGACGTGATGGACAGTAGTTGATATCCATAAAGTACCATAAATGGGGTCATTTTTGCTGCAAAATGGAAGGAAGTGTTATACGACCATTAACCCAGAAGTAGCCACTTAATCGATTGTGTTTATTTATCATATACAAAGCACGAAGATATCCTTCCAAACATTTATTCACTATATCATTTTTCCCATCAAATTGAGGATGATAAGATGAGCTATGAGCTAATTGAGTCCCAAGGCAAGAAAATAATTTTGTCCAAAAATTTCCAGTGGAAATGTGATCTCCGTCACTAACAATAATCATTCGATTTCCATGTATCTTTTGAATTGTTTCCATAAATGAAATAGAAACTTTACTAGCTTTAAAAGGATGGGATAATGCACAATAGTGTGCATACTTGGCAAGTCCATCAACTACCACCATGATGACACTCTTTCCTTCACACTTGGTGTTAGGTTCTTATAATATTAGGGATTTCCCCATTACTATTGTCATTATATCCCTTATTATTATTGTTGTCTCCCTATGTCCCCATATTTTTATTATTGTGCCCCATAGAATCCCTCTATTGTTATTTTTGTGCCTTTATATTATTATTGTTAGGTCAGCTTGGTTATATTGTGACCCCTTAGAGTCCTATATATAAAAAGGAGGTTTTTTCATTTGAATCATCTAAGAATTGTTCATTTGTGTAATGTAAAAGAGGTCGCCCCCTCGAAGAGGCTTATTTCTAAGGCATTGATCTATCTTTTCTATCTTTTTGTGAGCTGGTTTCGTAACATTTGGTATTAGAGCTTTGGATTCTAGGGTTTCGCTGCTCCAAACAGGTCATCGTGAAATTTTCGCTATAACTTTTTTATGTGACGTTTCAAAAGCTACAAAAAAACCCCATTTGATCCAAAATCTTTCTAAACTTCAGGTCCAAATTTCTGAGCTTGACTCACTATATTTGTGTAGCTATGATCTAAGGAAGTTAGGGTTTTTGTAGACTCCCCAATTACATTCTAAACATGTGACCTGGGGAAAACCACCATAACTTTTGTTTTGAGCATTAGAATGAAAGTTTGTACGAATTTATAGAAACAGGATGGCCTATAGTTTTCTGTGTATCCATTTCAGGTACTAAGGTCAAAACAGTGACATGTGGCACGTCATAGAAATTCGCTCTACTGAAATAGTCTATAATCAGGTCACCCTGGGAGATTTGGCATAACTCTTCCTTGGAGAATTCAATATTGATCATACTTGTGGGGTTAGAAAGAGGCCTCAAAGGGCTACTGCAGGATGAGATTTAAGATATTCAAGATTCGCAGTTATAGAGATACAACAGATTCAATATCGAGCTCTTACAAAGTAAAAAAAAGGTGTGTAGTTTTTTTTCAAATTTTGCATAAGATTGGTTTGAAAAATTAGTTTGAAGCAATTCAAAGGGAATAGTGAAGAATTATCAGCATGAATTCATGCCCTAAAGAAATAAAATGGAAACACCTAGTAAGTGCTGAAAGCTCTAGCATGACTCATGAAGAAGAGGAAGAGATTCAAGATGATATATCAAAATTACAAGACCAAGTACAACAAATTTCACTCTCACTAAAGGTAAATGAGGCCAATATGAATGGCATGTAAGCTAATATGAATGGTATTCAAGTTAAGATGAATGGCATGGATGCTGAGATGGAAGCTAAGATGAATGGCATGGACGATAAGATGGAAGAATTGATGATAAATTTGAATAAGTTGCTATAAGAAATGGTCACTAATGGTGAAAGGGTAGTACAGGAAACTCATGATGAGAACAAAAGAAATGTTAATCATGATATCATAGACTCTAATGTTGGATTGAAGACCCACCATGTTCCAAAAATCGGTATGAGGAAGTTTGATGGCAAGGATCCCGGAACATGGATACTACAGATGGAGCAATTTTTCGATCTCCATAATGTGCAAAACACACAAAAGGTATGTATTGCAACTTTATATTTGGAACCAAATCAGTTTGTATGGTATCGATGGCTTTGCTCTCATAAACAAATTGTCACTTGGACAATTGTTACGGAAGAAATGATAGCACATTATGGGGATACAAAAAGCAACACCTTTTTTAGCCAATTGAAAAATATCAAACAAAAGGGTTCAATGATGGAGCACATTGAGGACTTCCAAAAATTGAACATAAGGGTAAAAGATATTCCAGAGGAGCATAGGATTGATGTGTTCATAGGGACTTTCAAGGATAATATCCAACATGAGGTTAGCCTTTGGGAACTTGATTCATTGGAGAAGGCATTCAGGTTAGCAAGAAAAATGGAAAGCAAAATTGGCAACCAAGAAGCCTACCACTCACAACTATAAAGATGGAAGTGTTGTGGCCACTAGCCTTCCACAAACTACAAGGTTGACACCACAACAATTGGAAGAAAAAGGAGCAAAAGGGCTTTGTTACAGTTGTGATAGAAAATACACTGAGGTCATAAGTTTGCTGAGAAGAAATTATTCTACATAGATTGTGAAGAGGAGGAAGAAAAGGAACAAGAAATATCAAAAGAAGAGGATATAGTCCAGGAACAAACCCTAGATAAAGAAGAATGAATCCAACCATATCTTGTAATGCATTGGCTAGAATTACCACTCCTCAAACTATCAAGATAGAAGGACATATCAAGAAGAAAAAGGTAATAGTGTTGATTTATTTAGGAAGTACACATAGTTTTATTCATTGTAAGATAGCAAAGGAATTGAATTTCTTCCTATATCCAGCACCAAAGTGTCAAGTGATGGTTGCAAGTGGAGGAACCATATATTTCTCTGGAAAGTGCCATAATATCAAGTTATCCATGGGAGAATATGTATTGAATAGCCTAATGCTTTCCATTCCAATGGGTGTTGCTGATGTTGTACTAGGAGTCCAATGGCTACAAGCCTTGGGTACAATAGCTTTTAATTTTCAAGAACTTTTCATGAAATTTTCTACAGAAGGAAAGCAAGTTGAATTGAGGGGTATTGTAGGGAAACTGGGAAATATAATCAGCTCTAACGGTATGACAAAGCTTCTAAAGAAGGAACAATGAGGTGTATTTTCACAATTATGTTCGCTAGAGGTTCCCACATCTAAATTATCTAATTCTCCATATATTCAAAAATTCTTGCACAATCATTCCAATGTATTTGAGACTCCCAAAGGTCTCCCACCTATTCATGATCATGATCATGCTATTCATTTGATTCCAGGAAATTTTCCTCCAAATATAAGGCCATACAAATATCCTTATGCCCAAAAGTGTGAAATTGAACGTATGGTTGTAGAAATGCTAGAGACTAGTATAATTCAACCTAGTCAAAGTTCTTTCTCTGCTCCAATAGTCTTGGTGCACAAGAAGGATGGATCATGGTGCATGTGTCTAGATTATAGGGAGCTCAACAAGCTCACTATTAAATATAAATTTCTCATTCCTGTCATTGATGAATTATTGGAAGAATTGCATGGATTAATTTACTTCACCAAGTTGGATCTTCATTTAGGATATGATCAAATTAGAATCAAGACTGAAGACATTCCAAAAGTAGCATTTAGAACTCATGAGGGTCATTGTGAATTTTTTGTCATGCCTTTTGGCCTTACCAATGCACCTTCTACATTTCAAGGTTTGATGAATTCCATTTTCAAACCCTTCCTTAGAAAATTTTGTTAGAATTTTTGGTTGATACACTGATCTACAGCAAGTCTTGGAAGGATCATGTTGAACATGTTGACAGGGTGCCCAAACTATGGGAGGAGAAACAATTATATGCAAAAAGCTCCAAATGTTTCTTTGGAGTACAAGAGGTGGAATATCTAGGTCATATTGTATCTCTTGAAGGTGTTAAGGTAGACCCTATCAAAATTAAAGCCATTATGGAATGGAAAATCCCCACATCCATGAAGAATTTGCGAGGATTTCTTAGGTTGACAGGGTATTATCGCAAGTTTGTTAGGAATTATGGCAGAATAGAAGCATCTCTAACAACATTATTGAAGAAAGACGCATTTTCATGGACTCCAGAATCAACAAAGCCCTTCGAACATCTTAAAGAGGCAATGTGCCAAGAACTGGTCTTAGCTACACTGAAATTCACAAAAAACCTTTATTGTGGAATGTGATGCTTCAAGAAATGGAATTGGTGCTGTTTTAAGGCAAGATGAAAGACCCATTGCTTTCGAAAGTAGTCCAATCAAGGGAATGCATTTACAAAAAGCCATTTATGAGAAGGAAATGTTGGAAATACTACATGCACTTAAGAAATGGCAACCCTACCTAATGGGAAGACACTTCAAGGTAAAAACGGATCATGATAGTCTTAAATACTTTTTAGAACAAAGATTATCTTGGAAGAGAAACAAATATGGGTCACAAAGATGTTGGGTTATGACTTTGAAATCATCTACAAAAAAGCGAAGCAAAATGTTGTGGTAGATGCACTCTCAAGAAAGGATGAGGATGTGGAAGCATTATTGTGCGCCATTTCTATTATCCAACCAGATTGGATAAACGAAGCAAGGGAGGAATGGAAGAATGACGAAGAAGTGTGGGCACTCATTCGAAAGTTACAACAAGATTCTAGTACATCTGATACATTTAGTCGGAAAAATGATTCATTATGGTACAAAGATCGCTTATACCTATGTAATAATTCCCAACTCAGAAAAAAGATTCTTATGGAATTGTACACTTCTCCCTTAGGAGGGCACTCAGGATTTTTAAAAACATACCACAAGGTTAAGAAGGAATTTTTTTTGGATGGCCTTAAATCTGATATTCAAAAGTTTGTGGCGGAATGTTTGGTTTGCCAACAAAATAAAGTTGAAACAATTAAGACCCAATGTCTATTATAACCTTCATCCATTCCAAGCCAATTTTGGGAGGAGTTTTCAATGGATTTTATCACAGGTTCACCCAAGTCTGAAGGAAAAAGTGTCCTCATGGTGGTATTGATAGACTTACCAAGTATGCACACTTTTGTGCATTATCACATCCATTTAAAGCCAATATAGTTTCTTCTTCATTTATGGAAACAATTCAAAAGCTACATGGAAACCCAAAGATTTTTGTAAGCGACAGAGATCCCATTTTCACTGGAAATTTTTTGACAAAATTATTTTCTTGTCTCAGTACTCAGTTAGCTCATAGCTCATCTTATCATCCTTAATCTAATGGGAAAAATGAGATAGTAAACAAATGTTTCGAAAGATATCTTCTTTGCTTTGTATCTAATAAACGGAAACAATGGGTCAGATGGTTACCTCTGGCTAAATGGTGGTATAACACTTCCTTCCATACTACAACAAAAATGACCCCATTTATGGCACTTCATGGATATCATCCACCATCCATCACATCATATTTAAGAGAAAATTCTAAGGTTCAAGCAGTGGAACATCACATCGAGCATCAAAAACAAGTTCTCCAACTCTTAAAGGATAACCTCACGTTGGCTCAGAATAGAATGAGACAACAGGCAGATCAACATCGAAAGAAGTTTTGATGTAGGTGACTGGGTATTCCTATGGCTATAACCATAGAAAAAAATGTTCCTCAAGCAAGCTAAGAAGGATAATAAATTATCACCAAAATATTATGGTCAGTACAAGGTGTTCCAAAATATTGGTACTATGGCATACAAAGTGGAGCTTCCTGCAGCTTCTTGAGTGCACCCAATTTTCCATGTTTCATGTTTAAAGAAGGTTATAGGCGACAAACTCCCAGTTCAAACAATATTTCCAGAACTTAACGACGAAGGAAAAATTATATTGGAACCAAAAGAAGTCGCAGAAACAAGAACTCGAAAGCTATGAAATTGATTAATTTCTGAATATCTCATCAAGTGGAAGAACTTATCCGCTGAAGATTCCACATGGGAGGATGAGAATTTTATACAAAAGCATCTAGAACTACTCAAACATTGAGGACAACACTTTTTTGAAGGAGAGGGGCATGTTAAGTCCTTATAATATTAGTGATTCCCCCATTACTATTATCATTATATCCCTTTTTATTATTGTTGTGCCCCTATGTTCC
Source organism: Pinus taeda (assembly GCA_000404065.3). Classification (NCBI taxonomy): domain Eukaryota; kingdom Viridiplantae; phylum Streptophyta; class Pinopsida; order Pinales; family Pinaceae; genus Pinus; species Pinus taeda. The sequence continues at coordinate 232,443 of APFE030214923.1, forward strand.
CATATTGTTATTATTGTGCCCCATAGAATCCCTCTATTGTTATTTTTGTGCCTTTATATTATTATTGTTAGGTTGGCTTGGTTATATTGTGAACCCTTAGACTCTTATATATAGAAAGGAGGTTTTTTCATTTGAATCATCTAAGAATTTTTCATTTTTGTAATGTAAAGGAGGTTGCCCCCTTGAAGATGCTTATTTTTAAGGCGTTGATCTATCTTTTCTATCTTTTTGTGAGTTAGTTTCATAACACTTAGGTAAGCCTGTGATAAAATCCAATGAGACCTCCTCCCAATGCTGACTTGGATTGGCTAAAGGTTGTAACAGACTGAGGGTCTTAAGTGTTTCAACTTTATTTTGTTGGCCAACCAAACATTCTGCCACATACTTTTGAAAATCATATTTAAGGCCATCCAAAAAAAAAACCTTCTTAACCCTATGGTATGCTTTTAAAATTCCTGAGTGCCCTCCTAAAAGAGAGGTGTGCAATTCCAAAATAATCTTTTGTTTGAGTTGGGAATTATTACATATTTATAATGATCTTTGTACCATGATGAGTCATTTTTCCAGATAAATGTATCTAATGTATTGGGATCTTGTTGCAACTTTTGCATGAGTGTCTACACCTCTTTGTGCTTCATTCATTCCTCCCTTTCTTAAGTTATCAAGTTAGGTTGGATATTCGAAATGGAACAAAGAAATTCTTCCACATCCTCTTCCCTTCTTGGAGAGTGCATCTACAACAACATTTTGCTTCACTTTTTTGTAGATGAATTCAAAGTCATAACCCAATATCTTAGTGACCCATTTTTGCTGCTCTTCTGAAGATAATATTTTTTCCAAAAAATATTTAATACTATCATGATCCATTTTTACCTTGAAGTGTCTTCCCATTAGATAAGGGCACCACCACTCAGGGCATGTAGTATTTCCAAAATTGGATTCTTAGAAATAGGTTTGTGAAAATTATTTCCCTTGAATGGATGGCTTTCAAAAGAAACGATTCTTCATTATTGCATTGAAACAAGACCAATTCCACTTAACGAGGCATCACATTCCACCATAAATGTTTTTGTGAAGTATGGAGTAGCTAAAACTGGGACTGAGCGCATTGCCTCTTTAAGATGTTTAGAGGACTTAGTTACTTTTGGAGTCCCAAAAAATACATATTTCTTGAATAGTTTTGTTAGAATAGGTGTTGTTATTTTCCCATAATTATTAACAAACATGCAATACCATGTCAACCTTATAAATCCTCAATTATGCTTTAGGGTTGTGGGAATTTTCCTCTCCTTGATGGATTTATTTTTGTTAGGATCCACCTTAACGCCCTCATGAGATACAATATGACCCAAATATTCCACCTCCTCTACCCCAAAGAAACATTTGGAGGTTTTTTCATACAATTTTTTCTCCTCCAGTAGTTTGAAAAACATGTGAACACGTTGAAAATGATCCTTCCAAGACTTGTTTTAGATTAGTATACCATCAAAAAATGCGAACACATACTTTCTAAGGAACGGTTTGAAAATGGAATGAATCAAATCTTGAAATGTAGAAGTTGAATTAGTAAGGCCAAAAGGCATGACCAAAAATTCATAATAACCTTCATAAGTTTTAAATGTTGTATTTGGAACATCTTTAGTCTTAATTCTAATTTGATGATATCCTTAATGAAGATCCAACTTGGTGAAGTAAATTTCTCCATGTAATTCATAAAACAATTCATCAATGATAGGAATGGGAAATTTCTATTTAATAATGAGCTTTTTGAGCTCCCTGTTATCCACAGATACACACCATGATCCATCCTTCGTTTGTACCAATACTAATAGAGAAGGGAAAGAACTTTATCTAGGTTGAATTATGCCTACTTCTATCATTTTTGCAACCATACATTCAATTTCACTCTTTTGGGCATAGGGGTATATATAAGGTCTACTGTTTGGAGGAACGCTTCCTAAAATAAAGTGAATAGCATGATCATGATCACGAATATGTGGGAGGCCTTTGAGAGTCTCAAATACTTTGGAATCATTGTCCAATATTCTTTGGAGATATGGAGAAATATATGATTTTGATGTTTGAACATCTAGTGAGAATAATTGTGCAATTATGTCATGTTGCTTTTTCTTCAAAAGATTTGTCATGCCATTAGAGATGATTACCTTCCCCAGTTTCCCTATGATTCCACTTAGTTCAATTTCCTTTCCTTCCTATGCAAGAAAAGTTCTTGAAAATTAAAAGCTATCATCCCTAAAGATTGCAACCATTGAACTCCTAATACAACATGAGCACCACCCATTGGAATGGAAATCATTGAATTATTAAATACATATTCCCCCATCTAGTTTAATTGATATTATGACACTTACTTGATCAATTTATAGTTCCTCCATTTTCAACCATCATTGAACACTCTGGTGCTAGATATAGAAATCAATCCAATTCCTCATCTATCTTACAATGAATAAAATTGTGGGTACTACCAGAATAGATCAACACTGTTACATTTTTCTTCTTGTTAAACACTTCGATATTGAGAGTATGAGAAGTGGTAATTTTTTCCAATCCATTACAAGATATGGTCATATTCATTTCTTCTTTCTTTGGGGTCGATTCCTGGTGTATATTCTCTTCTTTTGATGTTTCTAGTTCCTTTTCTTCCTCCTCTTCACAATCTACGTAAAATATTTCTTCTGAACAAACTTATCACCCTTAGTGTATTTGTTATCACAACTATAACAAATCCATTTTTCTCTTTTTTCCTCTAGTTATTGCAATGTCAACCTTGTAGGTTGTGGGATGCTAGGAGTAGCAACAATTCCATCTTTATAGTTATGAGTGGAAAACTTCCTTATTGCCAAAATTCTTCCTTCAACTTTTATTTCCACCTTGAATTCCTTCTCAAATGAATAAGGTTCCAAAAGGTAAACCTCATGTTGGATGTTATCCTTTAAAGTCCCTATGAATACATTAATTCTTTGCTCCTCTAGAATATCATTTACCTTGACATTCAATCTTTCGAAATCCTCAATGTGATCTACCATTGAACCCTTTTGTTTGAGATTTATCAATTAGATAAAGAAGGTATTTCTATTTTTATCCTCATGATGTAATACCAATTATTCTGAAAAAAACTGTCCAAATAAAAAATGATTTACGAGAACAAATCCATATATACCACACAAACTGATTTTGCTTTAAATACAAACACGCAATGTATACCTTTTGTGTGTGTGATACATCATGTAGATCAAAGAATTACTCCATCTATAGTATCCAAGTTACTAGATCCTTGCGATGAAACTTCCTCATATCTATCTTTGGACTGTGGTGGGTCTTAAACCCAATGTTGGAGTCTCTAAAATCATATTTGATATTCCTTTTCTCCTCATCCTATTTTTCATGGAGTACCTTGTCACCACTAGGAAGCATTTCTTGTAATAGATTTGTCAAACGTTCCTTCAAACCTTCCATTTATGATTTTAAACCATTTTTCAAGTCTTCCATGTTGCATTTCATTTTTTCTTCTATACCATCCATTTTAGCATTCAGTTTATTTTTGGTTACTCTTTGCGAGAGAGAAATTTGTTACACTTTCTCTCGTAATTTTGATATATAATGTTGCATTTCTTCCTTTTCTTCATGCATCATAGTAGATATTTATGGTTGCTTACTAGGTGTTCCATTTTTTTAAGGGAATATTAGAATCAAACAATGATATCTATGTTTCACTATGTCTTTTGAATCACTTCAAACTATTTTTTCAAATAAAAGTTATGCAATTTTTTAAAAAATACACACCTATTTCTTGCTTTTTAGGAGTTCTATATTGAAATTCTTGTATATCTGTAATTTAGGAACTCCAAGGTCCATAATTTTGTGTTGTGATAGCCCTCTAAGTCTTCTTTTGAATGCCATAAATCTGACCAAGATTGCATTCTTCAAGGAAAAGTTACCGAATATCCCACTATGACCTGATTATTGACTAGTTCAATAAAACGAAATTGTACAGAGTGCCAAGTTTAACCATTCTGACCTTTACCCCTAAATATTATACAAAACAACCTACAATATCTGAAATTTTAGTCAATTTTATGAAATTTAAATATGATACTCAAAGGGAAAGTTATGACGATTTTCCCTAGGTCACTTGTTTGATATTGAATTCTAGAGTGTGCAAAAACCCTAAATTCTTCGGAATAATATCTCAAAAAATATATTGAAACAATATTGGAAATTTTTGCACAAATTTTGACAAGATTTTGAGCTCCACATGGTCAAAATTTCATTCTCTGAAGACTTGTATAAAAAAACTTATAGTGAAAATACCAAGATGATTTATTTGAAGCAGTGAAACTCTAGAATCCAAAGCTTTGATACCAAATTTTATGCAACTGGCTCACAAAATAGAATAAACTATAGATGAATGACTTGATGAGTAGCCTATTTGATGGAGAAAACTCCTTTACATCACATAAATGAGCAAATCTTGGATGCTACAAATGAAAAGTCCTCCTTCGTATATATACGAGTCTAAGGGGCTAGATTATAATGAAAGGCTACATAACAATAATAATGTAAGGGAACAACAATAACAATAGTGGGCTCCTATGGGTCAAACAATAATAATATGAGGGCTACACTAACAATAACAATAACGGGATACACTAGTATTATAGGGACCTATCACAGATCGACTCCACTGGCCAACTAGCTCTAGAGCCTCTTCATGATAGTGTCTTCTCAAACGTCTATTTTTCTTTTCCCCTCCTTTTGCTTCAGGTTCATCATACCCTATTGGATTATTTTTGGAAGTTTCTATTTCTAAGGAGGATCTTGAGTAGGTAACCACCTCACCCATAATTTCCCAACTACCTGGGATGTGAACTTCCTCTAGCATTTCTTCCCGATAATATTTCCTTCATGGTCCATGCATAAGCATTATTCAAACAACATAAAACTTAAATTAAATTAAATTAAATGTCTATATATATGTGTGTGTGTGCGTATATATAGTTGTGTGTGTGTGTTTGTATATATACTTTAATGCTTATCCTTCTGGACCCATAGAGAAAAATAATATTCTTTTAACTGCATTAAGTTAATATTCACAAGGTTACCGGGGGAGATTACATCTCCCCCCCTTGAGTGAAACATTGCCTCAATGTTTCCAGGTCCACAGAATAGGTTGAGATAAGTTTCTTTTATGAACTTTCCATCCTCCTATGTAGCTAATTTTGGGCTAAAGTGCCTCCATTTCACTTTAACCTTTGTGATAACTTGTTTCTGCAGCATTACTTCTCTCTAATCTAGGTTGCGTAGAGGTTAGACTAGAAATTCTTTGCCTGTCTTGACTTGTATATCCTACCAATTAATGGTATGTCTAGGATGATAAACATATTTTTTCAACAATGAAACATGAAACACATTATGAAGACGTATGTGGATAGACAATGTGAGACAATAAGCCATAGGCCCAATTCATGCCAAGATCTGAAAAGGATCCCAAAACCTAGGAGCTAGCTTGGCATAGCCTCCTAAATGAAAAGTGTTATTCTTATTTTTACCCTTACATACACATGGTCCCCTACTTAAAAATCCTTGTAGATTTTCTTTTTATCAGCTTAATTTCTCTATTTTGTTTGGGCATCTCTCAAGTTTACCCTCACTTTTCTCACTACTTCTTCCATCTCTTTCAGCATATCAGGTCCCAACATTAATTTATCCTACGGAACACTCCAATTAATAGGTGTTCTACATTAGCATTCATATACCACTTCAAATGGGCTCATTTTTAGGGAGGTTTCATAGCTATTATTGTAGGAAAACTCTACCTAATGAATGTAGTCTTCCCACTTGGTTGTTGCATCACATACATCCTTAGCATGTCTTCCAATACTTGATTCACTCATCGAATCTTCCCATATGTTTGAGGGTGATATCCAGTACTAAAATATATCTAAGTACTTAATCCATCAAACAAAGCCTTCCAAAATGTAGATATAAATTTCACATATCTATCGAAGATTACCACCATTGGTATTCCATATAACCTAAGATTTTCTTTCATAAATATGTTAGCAATATGAACTATTTTATAAGTAGATTGGACTAGAATAAAATGGGTATATTTACTCAATTTATCTATTACTACCATTATTGAATCATTTTATTTCATGGTCTTGGGTAGGATAGTAATAAAATCAAGTGTAATAACCTCCCATCTCCATTCGATAATAGGTAATGGGTGAAGCAATCCAGTTGGGTGCTCGTGTCTAGTCTTCCCTTGTTGGTGTTCTAAACACTCAACTAAATATTCAACCACTTATTTCTCATGCTTGGCCAAAAATACTCCTTCTTCAAAGACGTGATCAACTTTTGATATCGAGGATGCGATGCATAAGGTCTCTTATGGTATTCATTTAGAATTAATTATTTGATGCTTATCTAATTGGGGACATATATTTTTTTTTGATAAATTAACATATTTTCTTGATTTACCTCATATCCAAGTTGTTGTTCATTGTTGTTTGGGTTTCTTACTTACTGCCGCAAGCAATCAAATTTAGGGTCCCTTTGAGAAGCTTCTCTAATATTTTCTTTAAAAGTAGTTTCCACATCACTAGACCAAATTTCCTAAATAAAATTCAAATTTTTTTATTTTTTTTATTTTTTTTGTCTGAAGGCATCTACTACTTGATTCTCTTTACATTTTAGATGTTTAATTTCAAATTCAAATTCACTTAGAAAAGAAATCCAACGTGCTTCTTGAGAATTTAAAGTAGGTTGCTTAAAATACTTAGTTAAACTGTTGTGATATGTCATCAATATGAATATTTTCCCAAGAAAATAATGTCACCACAATTTTAAGGAATGAGTTACTGCTGTTAACTCCCCAAATCGTAAGCTGAATATTTTTGTTCATGTTCCTTAAGTTTCTGAGAATCATGGGCCACAACTCTTCTTGCATTAGGACTCCAACTACACCATCCTTATATGAATTTGTGCAAATAGTAAATTCTTTATCTGGCTTAGCGATTCATAAAATAGGGCCAATGGTAAGTAAGGGTTTTAACTGGTCAAAACTATTTTGACACTCAACTATCCACTTGAAATTTCTTCCCTTATTTTGAAAATATGTAATGGGATAAGCCACCTTTGAGAATCCTTCAATAAATCACCTATAGTATCCAGCTAGCCCCGTGAAAGATCTTATATCTGCTACGTTCTTAAGCACGGGCCATTCCATTATAGTTTTTATCTTCTCTAGGTCTACAATTATTCCATGTTTAGTAATAACGTGTCCTAAGTATTGAATTTTTTCTTTGTAAAATTTGCAATTGTTGTATGTTGCATACAATTGGTGATCCCTCAAGGTTTGTAAAACATTTTTCATATGTTTTTTGTTCTCCTTCATGTTTCTTGAATATACAATAATGTCATATATAAATATCAACACAAATTTGTCCAGGGATTGATGGAATATGTTATTCATGAGACACATGAACGTTGCTGGGGTGTTAGTTAGTTCATAGGGAAAAACTACAAAGTAATAGCGCCCATAGCGAGTCCTAAAATCTATTTTGCATATATCCTCCTCCTTAATTCTTATTTGATGGTACCTATATTACAGGTCAATTTTAGAAAATATAGTAGCCCACTTTACTTAATTAAATAAAGTGTCAATGCGGGGTAAAGGGTATTTATTTTTTACCATTAGATTATTTAATTGTTTGTAGTCAATACATAATTTGAAGGTGCCATCCTTCTTCATAACGAAGAGTACTAGAGCTCCCCAAGGTGACACACTTGGATGGATATATTTCTTATCCAATAACTCTTGCAATTGCATTTTGAGAACAGTAAGTTTTGGGACACTGATGTGATAAGGTGTTCTAGATATGGAAGAAGTTCTTGCAATAAGTTCAATGGTAAAATCTATGTCTATTTTAGGAGGCAGTCCAAGAATGTCTTGAGGAAAAACATCAAAAAGGCCTTGCACAATGGCCAGGTTTCCGAAGGTGATAGTCTTTGCTTTAGAATTTGTATACAACACTTGCACTGCATAAATTTCGAACCCTTTTCTAATACATTTTTCAAAATGTGAATTTGTAATTGATCTTAGTTTCAAAGGTATTTTCACTACCTCCACCTCTTGTCTCATTCCTTCTTTGTTCAAATAACTAATTGTTCTGTCCTTAATTTTTATAAGAGACTATTTTTTTCTAGCGAGTCCATGCCAATTAGAATATCATATGATCCTAAGGGTAAAACATTTAAATTTTCTATTATTGGTTGGTCTGCCAGTACTATTCGATGTTGTTCTACTTTAGATATCACCCTTATTTGAGCCCCCATGGCTAGTTGTACCATACATGGATTGTTAAATTTAACTCTTTGAAAATGACATTTTTCCACTACCTTAAGACTAATATAACTTAGACTATCCCCTGGATCAATCAAAATAGTCACCACGTGGTTAAAGATTTTACCTTCAAACTCTACCATAGTAGGTTGATATTATGTCTAATGGTCTTCCAATGCATAACTAATTTTGGATAGACTCCTTCCCACATCCCCTACTCTAGATGTTTCTAGAATTTGGGTTATTTGTTTTGTCCTTTTTTTATAAGGGAAATTCTCTACATAATGCGGTCCCTCACATCCCCAACATTGCAATGGGGGTTTGGGTGTTGTTTCAAGTTTATATTTTTTAGGTTTCTCAGTGGATTTTAATTCATTTTTCAAGTTGGATTTTTGTTTGGTTCTTCATGAATTTCAGTTCTTTTAATGTTTATAGGAGCCTTTAAAAATTTTTGATTTCAACCCCTTAACATACTACGAATGTTTATGCCCTTTTTTCTGTCCACTTTTTACAGTGGTATCTTCATTGTTTCATCTATTGGTAGCATATTTGGGCTTTTCTAAAAACCTCTTCCATGGTTATGGGATTATCGAATTCTAGTCGCTCCTTCATGAATACAGGTAAGTTGTTGATAAGTTGTTGAACTTTTCCTTTTATTTATGGATATAGGGAACGTATGTTAGTAGCGATGTAAACTTCATTATAAAATTATCCATAGAAAGATTCCCGAATCCATGATCATGAAATTACTTTTCTTTTTCATTGTAAAATCACTTAGTCAAATATATATCGTTAAAATGTCTCTGGAACTCTTCTCAGGTTACTTCATGTTGGTCAATTCTCCATACTATTTTCACTTCTTCCCACCATAAGGTGGCTTTTCCTTGTAGTTGATAGATTGTCAAACTAAGCTTTCAGGTTGTGATCGTATTCATAAATTTGGAAATAGTTGTTCATATTAATAAGCCAACCATCAAAAACCTCTTGTTGTTGACCATCAAATGTTGGGGGTTTAATTTTCTTAAATTCCCCCTCCAACTCCATTTTTTGTTGTTTAGGTCCTTTATTACTAGAAACATTATCGAATTCCTCCTCATTTTTCTCTTGATCTCCTTCAGATTCTGGGCTATCATTTCTTTGTCTTTGTGTCCCAAACCTATTTCCATCATCATGGCTTGGAATAGGATGTCTATGATTTTTTTTGCCTGAAAGGCTCTTCATAATCCTCTCTTGCTCTTGTATTAGCCTCTCATTATCAGATTTCAATCTTTCCATGTCACTTGTAGTTGTTGGATTGTTTTGAACAATGCAAGATTAGTGTTTCAAGATTCCTCTCCTAGTTGAAACCACATCTCTAGGTTAGCTTTTGCAATCAGCACTAGACCAACTCCAATTGTTGTATTTATAAGTTGTGTATGTTCAAATCTCACCTTGTGTTCCTTTTTCACTCTTTGTTGACACTAATAAATTATTTTGTTCCCTTGTTTACCCAAAGAGGCCATAGTGTTGTAACGTGGATCTGAAACCACTTGCAACATACCTTACACACTAAAAAAAAGAATTAATATCATGCTAAAATATTATAAACTAATTTTCCTTACCCATTTTGTATATATTAACTATGTTCATCTACATAGCAATTATTTTACTTTCATTGATTTAATATACTCACTTGGATTATCCTTTACAAATTTCAATGTTTAGAAACTTTAATAATTTCCTGCAAAGTTTATTTTTCACTAATTGGTGATAATGTTTGAAGCTTAATATATATGGTTAAATACGATGTCTTAATTCAAGATATAAAACCTATACAAGGGTTATCCCTTGTATATAATTATCTATAATTATTCGTACATACAGTTTTTAAATTCCTCAAAAGTAGTGTGAAACTCGATCAACAGTTCAAATTAACTGAGATGAAATCGATGGTTCACAAGGGGAAGGGTGGTTGGAGAAAATACCCTCCTCCACTCTTGACACTACTCTAGGCATCATTGTGTTATTATTGACATGGAGGGTTGGCTCTACAACCATCAATAGGGTTTTGGTATTCAAGGGTTTCCTTTCATCATGAGGTTAGCCATAGAGACTTCCATTGCATCGTTGTACCACGGTGAGACTTATTCCCCTAATTGTTCACCCTTGATTTCTCTCATGTGTAATGTTTTCAACAACTAATGGATTTGTAAACATATGGCAGGTTCCTCCACCACATAGGCTTGTTGGCGATTTTTATAATTAAGCTTCCATGAGTTCTATTCTTAAATTATAGATGTGTTTCTTACCCCTCTGAGAAGGGATAGTCTACCTTCTTTTGTTAAGTTTCCAGTGATTATGTTAAGGGAGAATGCTACATATTGATGTCATTTTCTACCTACAAGCTACATAACAACAGGGTCCCAAATAAGGTAACAACTCCTCTTTTATAATAATAATTATGGAAATTTTTACTTTAATTTGCGCACCCATAATAGGCTTACTGAATTCCTGCTATGGTCAACATGTGTTTGCAAGTAAATTCCCTATTTGGTTCTTGTGCGAGTTCCTTAACCCTTCTAGTTGCTTCTCATGCTTATACAAGGCTTTTATTTATTACAGGCACTAATTTCAACCTATTTTTTGTAATGCATGTTGTCCTAAGGGTTTTTTTATGAAAGTTTATGTGGGGATTATTCAAATTGGTAGGGTTTTACGACACCCTATTGTTGTTAAATTTGAGGGTTTATGTCACTACTAGCCACTTGGATAATATTTTCTTATGCCTTGGCGATATTCCTTTATTTTCAATTATGTAAACCCTTGTTACTCTCAGGGTATATGTGACTATCTATACAGTTATCCAAAATTGACTATAAAGTTGTAAATTTGTATCCACTCTTGATTGTTTCCTAAATACAGTGTCATTACAACATATTTTGAAAAGGTTGTGTTAATACTACATTCTTTGTGTTATTTTCCTTATGTATTCAATGATTCTTGATAAGTTTACTAGTGTCTTTGAAAATTGTCCCTATTGGTTAGAAGGGTTTTCTTTGTGTATATACTTTGCATTCAACTATCTACTTTACGAATAGTACTTTGGACGTATGAATAATAACAATTTATTCTTGTGATTATAATCATCTGTCCAAAAAAACTAAAGGGTTAATTGTTATAGTTTTGTTGGTTATTATTAGTGCATGGTGCTTATATGGGTAACTCCTGAATAGTATAGAGTTATAGACTTTATTGATTCATATCTACTTTTATTTAGTTACACCTACTCAAATTATAATGATATTCAATCTTGTGTTCTTTTGTGACTTTTAAGTAATGGTTGTCTTAATGTTTTAACGAACATAAGTATAAACGCACTCTCATTATTAATTAGATCTTAGTACTATTTTTCTTTCATTGTGTTTTTTCTTTTCAAATATTGGAGGTTTGTGAAGGATTGATTCCATAGCTTGTCAGTTTACTGGTTCAAACTAGAATCTTACCCAAGATACTCCAGTAGTCTGTCCAAAATTCACATTATTCGTACAAGAATGAGAACATGTTTTTGGTCACAGGATTTTCTAGTTCTTCTTTTTCTTGGGTTTACCTCTTCGTGGTTTGAGCACTAATGAGGCGGGATTGTTCCCTAGTTGTTGGTTCCATCAATGGGTCCAGGAACCAACCCAACTCCTTTCAGAGTGCACTAACTATTATTTTTATTAGATTATACCAGTGAGTATTAATTTCCTAGTTTTCCCAATTCTGACAAATTCTATTAATCACTATGTAACAAGACATACATATCTTTCCAGAATCAACTATGACTTCACTAAGTCTGATTACCATTTTGAGACATACTGAACAAAAACAAGAATTATTTTAGAATACTCATCTTTTCTTCCACTCATTCCAATGTACTACAAAACCCCTATAAATGCAATGCTCCACCAAACCAATGAGATTCATCTTTAACACTACATCGTCCCCCCCGAAATTGATTCACACCCATGAGTATTTTTTCATAACAAAAATAAATACAGAATGGTCTTTTTTCTAGGGCTATCTGATCCTAACAAGACTTAGCCAAGGTTTATAATCTGAGTATTCAAGCTTCATTTGGAATCCACTGGCCAACCATCTGTAGATCCTTTTCACGATAGTGTCTTCTCATACTTTTCTTTTTATTGTCTCCTCCTTTTGCCTCAAGTTCCTCATACCCTATTGGTTTTATTTTTGGAAGATTTTGTTTCCAAGGAGAAGCTTGGGCAGGTAACCACCTCACCCATAACTGTCTAACTACCTGGGATGTGATCTTCCTCTAATATTGCTTCTTGATATGATTTCCTTCATGGTCCATGCATAAGAATTACTCGAATAACATAAAAATTAAATTAAATTAAATGTACATCTATATATAATCATATATATACCTACTTTAATGTATATCTATTTTCAATTTTGGGTCAATTCCATCAACTCCATTCAGTTTCTCTAATGTGTTCAAGAGAAGTCATTCAGTTGATATCTTCTACGATACTCTTAAGCCTTCATTCCATGTTTGTCGTTCCCGAACCAATTCCACATCAGAATCATTTTGTCACAAAACCATGATACCTACTATTTCATGTTGTTGATGGCAGATACATCAAGGCCTTCCTATGATGGGTTGCTTCCTGTTGACATCAACTCATTATCCAGGAAGTTCACTCAGGAACCCTTCCTTCATTACCTTAGGACTTGTATACATCAATGGAAATTTTCCTCACTCTCAGCCACAAGTTTTCATCATTAGCCTTCGACCGATATATTTTTTGTGCTATTTGACTTCAACACATTCATTCACACCATACATATTGTACTTTTGTACCTTGAGAGCTATTAACATCATCGATGGTTTCTCTCCTGTCTCATAATGACTTACATCATTGGCTGGTAATCAGATGGTGTCTACCATGTTTGACTCTAGCTCCTTTATTTGCATGGTTAGACTCGTACTTTGGATTATCAAGTGAATGAGATAGAAGACCCCAAATCTAGTTCCATCCATCCAGGCTGCAATTTTAGGATTAATGCAAGATTAGAAAGCATGATGGCTATGATCATACAGATAGTCATCAAATCATGAATCCACCATTTTTCATCAGTGGACATGTCTTCTTTATCACTGCACATGTAATGTTAGCTTATGTGCTTAGTATGGGTATGTCTCCATCAGAAAAGATATCATGATGTAAATGTATTGTAATAGATGATGATGTGACCAATTTTTCTTGATCTAAACTTGTCACAAGGTAAAGCACTTCAGTCATCAGTTTCCATTTCTGAATTTACGCTTTAAGGGAGGAATCTGTTATAAGCTATTTTTTCACATTTGGTCAATAGGCCTATAAACTGGATCAATCAACATCCATGAACATCTTGTCATAATCCGTTCACAAAGCCCTAAGAATGACTCTCCCAAATACCTGAGTTTTTGACCTTGACTACTTCATTTTAGTGCTTTTAATGTTGAGTGCACCCTAGCCCTTTAGGGACCTATGTTTAACAATAGGTTGCTCAGTTATGCACCTGTTCTGACCAGAATAGGTTGTCCGTTCTTGGGGGGTTGTTGATACTAGAAATTCAGGAAAAATAAAAGGAATCCCGAAGCTTCCTCTTCTAGATGATTTTAGGAGTTGTTACAACCATTTAACTTAGATAAGAACTTCAAATCCTATCTCATCCTACCTTGGATATTTCACTTCTTATCCCTTGATCTCATCCACCCATCAAGAGTTGATCGCAAGCCTAGATTGGTAAATGGATAAGAATTCCTAAACTACCATCCTCCCCTATATATTTACTATCATCCACAAGTTATAGGTTGGGTTTTGGAGACTAATCCTACCCTTTTGTTGTTTCTTTGATCATAAGAGAATTATCATTTCTACGCATTAGGGTGACATTGAGGTGTAGATTGTGGCAAGGAAGGAAAAGTCAACTTGGAGAGGTCTCTACAAGATCAGCTTCCACTTTTAGTTGTAAACTCTTTCCCTTTCAAATTAATACAAAGATTATACCATTTTTCCTATATGTGTTATGTTATGTGTACATTCATATTTTTCAATGTTATGTTGATCCATTTCATAGAGTGATTGATAATGCTACATATATATCATAGATATTTGGCTTGTGTTGATTGTTTTTTCAGGTTCTAATTATAGCAATCAAAGCTATGGTTGGAGCTTACAAGCCAAGGGGAGAGAATATCTTGCGACTGATCACAAGTAAGCATCTTTCCATTCTCTAATTCCTCTAAGGAGAACTTTATAGTCTTTGATTTTTTTTGTTCTAGACCAGGCCACTAAGTCTAGGGAAGATACTTTTGTCCACAATTATAAATTCTAGATAACATGTTGGTGACCATACTGGGTATCGATTCATTCCCTTAGTGGTTTCCTTGAATTTTTCCCTTGTTACACCTCTTGAACAAACCTCATGTGTCTCACTCAGATTGAATTGACCTTAGGAAGACCTTTCATTGAATTTCATTTGAATTTTTGTGTCAGAAACTCCCTTTTTCTTGATCAGTGCACCCCCTGGTCTGTTGACAGAGCATTGCGGAGCATCTTGGCCCTCTCTGTACCCTCATTGTAGAGAACTAGTAGCCTCTTTGCACCTGCGCTGACCTTGTTTCATGCAAAAAATACCTTTTCATGCTTTTTTCTCTGATTAACCTGGTTCTTGTTGGTCCTCCTTCTGTCCCTAAGTTTTTTTAGGTCCCTTAGAAGCCTTCATATTGTTTTATTTTGTTTTTAGTGCCTATCATAAGAATTTTCTTATAATTTTCTTTGTTCTTGTCATTAGGTCATCAGAAAATTGATTTCTTGATCATTGATTGCTTGAAGGTATTGGTGTTTCAGTCATCATTTTGAATAGTTTCTTTTATCATTGATTGGATGAATATCTCAATTTTCATCTGAAAATTAAATGGAATTAAAAATAAAATTTTATTTTCATTTCATATAGGGCTTTGATCTTGATTTGAACAATGAATTTCTAGAGATCAATTGTTGCATCACTTGTTTGTTGCATTGTTTATTAATTTCTTCTTCCCCTACTTAGTTATGCATTTGATTATTAAAAGGAAACTGAAGAGAGTTATTTTTGTCATATTAGTTGCATCATAGGTTTGTTCAGGTGACATCGAATTTTGAGCCTTGAAATCAAAACATAATTCAAAGATAAAATTCTAAAATTCACTCAATTAACCTAAGAAGCATTTGAAACTTAAGAACACACATAGATGTTTAGAGTAGAGACATGTTCTAGTGTATTTAAACTTAGGAGTTGTCATTTTTTGCTAGCATTGCATGCTAGGGGTGATATTTTGTTCCACATATGTAAGTGTATCAGACTGTTCTCCATGTGACTTAGGGTATATCGCATGGAACTCTGCGCATGATAAGTAAATGGGAACACTCTCATCAAATGGTTACACATTAGAGAAGACTACTATGGACCGTGATTCCATGTACATTTGAGTATATTTTTGAAGTTCGCCATAGGTTGCTATCCTCCCCATAGGTAACTGGGTTGGCCAGCTTGTACACTGTGATACATCAAACACAACATTCGGGGAGATCACTTACACGTACATAAATCCTTAATTTTCTAAGGTGGTATAGTGCATTTCATAGTAACTTGGTAATACCTTTTGCCTAGTTTACCCCTTGTATTTTTATTTTGTGAATTTAATTTGTAAAACCAATTAATTGACAACAGATTCACATCCTCATCATCAAACAAATCCTTAGAGGATATTAGGTTGACACTAATGGAAATAATTTTTGATTTTACCAATCAAGGAAACCCCTTTCACAGAAATATTATTCCTTTTCCTTCCTTTGGAAATATCAGTTCTCCTTATATGGCAACATTTTGCCCTCCAATATTTACTATTGGTTCGCATGTTTGGTTGTTTACAACCACCACGGTTTTGAATTTCCAAACTTCTCATCAACCAAGTTCTTCTCCACCTAAACAGTACCAACCTCAAGTTGACCCTTTCCCTTCTTCACCTATTATTTATTCATCCATTTCTTCCTCCTCACTTGGTCAAAGTCTTGATTCTAATAACTAGGAAGCTAAGAAGAAGAAGAAGAAGAAGAAGAAGAAGAAGAAGAAGAGGAGGACGGAGACAAAGAAAACAAATAAGGAAGGAGGAAACCAAGAACATTGTTGCCATTACAACTAGTATGTGGAAACCTTCCAATCATCCCCAAAAAGTTAATTTCCCTTGCATGTTATGTAAGGGTGATCACATTCTTAGAGATTATCCCGGTATTCCCAAGGTATTAGAAGTGTGGTCCATAGGATCACATCAGCCTTTGTCATCAACTTTTGGAGGTCATGTTGGTGACACACCATCGACTAGTGATCATAAAGTTCACGAAAATAAGGGTAAAGTTAAGTTTCCCTATAGGTTATGTGAATGGAATCAACCTACTCACCTTTTTCCTTATATGGATGAAGCCTCAAAAATATTGGAAAACCTTACAACATCTCAACCTCATCTTCCAGCTAGTTATTGATAGATTTCTCCCAATCCTCCACTAGTTGATGAAGTGATTGATCACAATCCATCTCCAGTCAATCCCAATATCTCTAAACATGAATCCCATGAGTCTGTTCCTGAACAAACATTGGTTGATAAAATGGTTGAATCGATTCCACCTTCATTTGATTATACATTTCCCATAGAGAGTGAACTTCATACCAGCCTTAGGTTCTTCTTGTTTCTTCAAGTTCCAACAAACCGTGAGGAAATCCTCTCATTCCCATGAAACAATAGAGCAATTCTCCCATTCCCATAGTATAAGAGAGTAGTTGTTTCATTCCCACAACACCCCCTCCAAGGAGTATGGTCACTTCCTTTGATTGGAGTTGACTGGAAGGATATCATCTTCCTCCTTATCTTTCCTTCTAGATGATAGTACAGGCTTATAATGTGGTCGTACCTAGAATAATCATAAATGAAGGCACATATTTTAGTATTTTGTCGTTAAATACTTGGCAAACTTTAAGTTCTCTAGAGCTTACGCCCGTTACCCAAAATCTATTGGCTTTTAACAGAGGAACTAGTCAACTATTAGGGATCCTTCCTCAGTTTCCTAGTACTTTGGAAGAAAATAATATCTATAAATATGTGATGGTAGTCCAAGGCCCTTTTAATTTTAATTTACTCCTTTGGCGTGACTATGTTTACGACATGGGAGCTCATGTCTCTTCACTCTTACATGTAATGTGTTTCCTACATGAAGGAAGAATCATGACCATTGACCAACTTTTTTTCATTGGTCCTAATTTTCCTCCAAATCAGTAAGCTTCCCTAAATGGTCCTTATATGAAAATGGTATCTCCCCCACCACAAATTAATTATGTGGCAACCTGTTCCATGCCCATGTCTATTTATGATCTAGTAGGTGATATGGTGCATCATTTACTAAGGGAAGTGGAGCTTGATATTTCTATTGGATTCCTTGATATGGATTCCTTCCAAATCATTATTCTCCCATCTGATGAGAATATCTCGGAAACCATGGCCTCCTAGAGGTCATGATCAAAGCACTAGAGCATAGTTATTTTTCTTGTTTCAAGCTCATTAAAAAATGAAGCAAGGTTCCCAGAGTAGAGTTTCTTTTCATAATAATGCTTTTTCTTGGGACTATAAGGAAATGACTGATGTTCATCCCTAAATTTCTACTCATCATATATACATCAAGGAAGGACGAAAACCTATGCACCAATCCCAGAGGAAGATGAATCCTACCCTTAAGGACATTGTAAAAGAAGAATTGCAAAATTTGTTGGATACAGGCTTCATATACCCCATTTCAGACAGTGAATGGGCATCCCCTCTTGTCATAGTCCCCAAAAAGAATGGGAAGCGGAGGATTTGTGTTTATTATAGAGAACTTAACAAGGCTAAAAAGAAGGACCATTGCCCTCTGCCTTTCATTCACCAAGTCCAAAATGCACTTGTAGGGAAGATATGATTTTCCTTCCTAGATGGATTTAGTTGGTATAGCTAGATATAGATCAGCCTTGAGGACCAAGAAATACCACATTCATATGTACTTGGGGAACCTTTTCCTATAGAGTCCTTCCATTTGGTTTGTGCAATTCCCTTGCTACCTTCTAGATGGTAGTTTTGAGTATCTTTGCTGACCTTTTTCATGACACTATTGAGATATACTTGGATGATATCACCCCTTATGGATGTGACTTCTAGGAAGCTATTACTAATCTATGCAAAGTCTTAAATAAATTCATTGACATGAATCTTTCATTATGTCGCAAAAAATGTGAGTTTTTTATGAATGCAGGAACTGCCTTAGGCCATTTCATATTGTAGGAAGGGATACAGGTTGACCCCAACAAAGTTTCCATCACTAAAAGGCTCCCTACTCCTAAAAACCAAATTGATGTCAAAAGCTTCCTTGGATTGGCTAGGTATTATAGAAGGTTCATTAAGGAATTTCATAAATAGGCTTCACCCCTGTCCAGATTTTTGGCTAAAGATTTAGAATTTTGGTGGACAGACAAGTGCCAAGAGGAATTTGAAAATTTGAAAGAAAAATTGACCACTACAGGCATCATTAAGGCCCCAATTGGGCATTACCTTTCCACATCCACAAAAATGTATCAGATAAAATTGTAGGAGAAACCTTAGGATAAGTGGAAGGAAAATTTCCTTATGCAATATACTTCATCAATAATAATGTTTCTAATAGACAGTGAAAAGAAGCTATTATATGTGGTTCATTATTTGAATAAGTTTAGGCACTATATCACTGGATATCAAGTCTTTGTTCATACTGAACATTAAGCTGTTAAATACTTAGTGAATAAACTTGATGTCAATGCTAGAACCATCAAATGGTTGTTATTACTACAGGAATTTGATTTAACTATTGTTGACAGGTGAGAAAAAGAGAATGTGGTTGTAGATTTAATGTCAAGACTAACCTTTCCTACATGAAGTGAGGAGATGGTAGACGATCAACTTCCATATGAACACCTATTTTCCATATCGGTTCTATCTCCTTGCTTTACGGATATAGCAAATTACTTGGTTCATGGGAGGTTCCCTCCTAATCTATTCTCCACGAAAAAGAGTAAGATTGTTACAAAGAGTGCCCCTTTCACTTGGATTGGGGGAAATCTCTTCAAGTTAGGGCCAGATTATATTTTAAGGAGATTTTTTAAGAGAGGAGAAGGTCTTTGACACCCTCTCAGCATGCCATAATGGGCCTTGTGGGGGGAATTTTTCTACTAAAAGGACAACATTCAAAGTTCTACAAGCTAGATATTATTGGCATACTCTAAATAAATATGCAAGGAGGCACACTGCAAGGTGTGATGCGTACCACAGGATGTGGAAGCCTACACACAAGGATGAGATTCCCCTATAACCTCAAGTCACCTTGGATCCATTTGAGAAGTGGGGCATAGATTTAGTTAGACCCTTTGATACTGCATCTTGAAAGAAGTGGTATATCATTTTATGTGCTAATTACTTGACCAAGTGGGTTCAAGAAAAGGAAATAAAGGCAACAACCAAGCAAAAAGTGGTTGAATTCATAACAGAGAACCTATTTTACAAGTTTGGTTTTCTGATGAAGTTGGTCACTAATCAAGGGACACATTTCACCTCAAATTCGATTGAAGACCTCATGAAGTGGCACCACATCAAGCATAGGAGATCCACTTCCTATCATCCTTAGAAAAATGGGAAAGTGGAGGTCAAAAATAGAGGATTGGAGAACATTTTGACCAAGGTTGTTAGCAACAACAAAAACAATTGGGTAGATCAACTTGTAGAGGCCACATGGGCCTACAATACCACCTAGAAGACCACCACTGGATTTACACCATTTGAATTGGTTTATGGAATGAAATCCCTGGTGTCCATTGAGTTTGAATATAATACCTTGAGGATGGAACCACAATTGAATTTAGACCTCAATACATCACAACAAGAAATGTTGCTGCAACTCAATGGTTTGGATGAGTTTAAACTACAGGCTCTCGGGCACACAGAGGTACTCCAACTGAAGAAAAAGGTTTGGCATGAAAAACACATTTAGGAGAGAGCCTCCCAAGAGTGTGACTGGGGCCTTCTATATGATTCAAGGTTCAAGGATTTCAAAGGGAAATTGATGAAAATCTAATTAGGCCTATATCTAGTGGAAAAATGTTATGGGAATGGATTTGTCCTACCGCAAACAATTGATGAGGAAGGAATTCCCTTGATATTTAATGGTTACTGGTTAAATTTATAAAAAAGGACTTTGTCAAAAGAGGAATTTATTAGTTCAATAAGAAATGAGTTGAATGTGATTGGGGGTCTCATAACCCTAAGTTCATCCATCCTCTAATTAAGAAAAGAAGGAAAGAGAGAAGAGAAAAAATAGGAAAAATGAAAAGGAAAATAAAGGGCCTAGGTGAAAACCTCTAGAGGGATCTAAGGATAACCTTAGGGTTGAAAACCTCCATGAGGCAGCCCAAGACCAAAAAGATAAAAAATAAAATGAAAAGATCCCTAGTTGAAAACCTCCTTTGAGGCACGTGAGGTAGGCCTCTAGATTGAAAACCTCTTCAAAGGAATTCTACAGGTCTCAAAGAAACAAAAAATTAAAAAATAAAAATAAAAAAAGGAGGGAGGAAGCACACAAAGATAAAGGAGCTCTTACACCAGTGCTGCTAATTTTTTTATTTTGCAGGTTTCCAACCATAGTCAAAGGGAAAACAATTGAAAAAAGGGGTCCACATGCCATTTCTCTATCTCCCAAACTTGTCTCTTGCATTTCCTCCATCATTCCATGCATTTCCCTACACCCTTCCATCATCAAACAAACGAATACACTCAATTATGCCTCAATCCTATAGTGTTACAAGATTGACCAGAATTGCTACAGGATTGAGTTCATCCTAGTGAAAGGGGTTAAAACTGATGTTTTCCTTGGGAAAATGATAAGAGAGGCTCACCACACCTCCTTCACCTCTCACCCACACCATTTAACCACTTTCCCTCCCAAAAATCCACCTTTGTTCATAAAATACCTTATTTTCACCCCTTCTTTACAAGTTTTCACCATCGTGGGAGTTTCCAATCCCTGTCCATAGGCTCACCATGAATTATCCAAGTTATTGGGTGCATTCCATGAAGGTAGTTGGGGTTTTTTAAGGGGTTGTGTGACTGTTGCATGAAAGAAACCAATCATGTAGCAACCTGCAAAAGCCCTACATAACCAGAAGCAAATAACTCTTGCAACTCCAAAATGAATATTTGACCATCCTTAAGTATCAAGAGGCCATCCTTGAGATCTAAGGAAGCCACACCATCCTCGAGAGGTAGATTCAAGATCACTAACCCACTCCAATAGTAGAAGATCGAAAATTGGAAGCACTTGCATAAAAAAGTCTTCATCAATCAAACACTTATATAAGAATATCAGTGAAATGTTTTGTTCAAATGAGAGCCAATGCATGAAACAAGAGCATGGAAGATAACACCTCTGAAGGCCAACATATCGATCACTAGTCCAATAGCAGCATGCATGCATCTACAACACCTCGACCTCATAGGTAGGCTCAAGTATTACACTCCTCACCTCTTCCCTTAAGTGCATATTGGTTCAAAAAATGTTTCTAATGAACGAGGAATAAGATTTTATGGGTTGGAGGTGGTCAGTAAACTTGTCCACCGTCAAATAGTAAAAGTGTTGTTCACTCACCCTTCCATGCAACATGGAAAACTTAGAGCAAAAGGGTGATAACTACGAGGATTGGGGCCAACAAGGAAAAAAGGAAATACATGTAGGGGCTAGCTCACCAAGTGCACTAAGTCCACTACCACAAAAGGAAATACAAGGAAAGGACCAACTTTAATTGTATCAAAGCATATTCCCAAAATTGGCAGAGAGGCCCACTAATACATCAAAGGTTCAACCATCTTATGGTCACAGTTTCCCTCAGGTGCTACATAGGGGCTACAGATTCAATTTGCAAGTGCTACAAGATAGGGAACATAGCTGCTATAGGAAAGAACAAAGTTGCTACAAGATGAAAAAAAATTGTTACATGAAGGGACAAGAACACCTCAAGAGGAGGAAGAAGGGTCATAAGGACTCGGAGAACCTGCTCCATAGCCTAATATTGGTTCCTATTACAAGTTTATTTAATGGGGAACAATTATACCTACATATCTTGCAATTCACCTCTTGTTTGAGTTAGAAAAGGAGGGAGACAAAACTTATTGGTGGATGTAAATTGCAAAATCCAAGAAAGTAGAGGATGTGGGCCTCATGGAGGAAAATATGCAACAAATAGGTAAGGAAATGTCTAACTTGAGGCTAAAGGAATTAGTCATGAAGGATTAGCTATAGTTAGAGAATAATAGGCTGAGAGAGAAACTATAGGAAAAGGAAGAACAACTTGCCACCATGGCAAGCTTGTCCATTGAGGACATCCAATGCAAGCAACCATCCAAATCATATGCTATTTTCCTCAAATAATAAAGGATGAAATTTAAAATCAAAATAATGGCACAATATTTATCTCTACCATTTCAGGATTATAGGAGCTTCATTGACTTCTTTCAATAGGCGAGCATCGAGGATAGGTCCAAAATGGTTGAATTCTAAATGCCCAACATGATCCTCATAGACATGAAATTTTGGGACCCCAATTCAAGATTGGGGGATGCACAACTGATGGCACTGGCCTCTTGGATGACCCATGAAGAAATAAGGGTTGAGGAAGTAAAGAGGGTTATGGCCAAAGAAGCAAGTGAGCCCCTATAGATCAGAGCAGAGTTAATAAGCCCCATGGCTATCATAAGTAACCATAACATTATCTATGTAGATCCCAAATTAGCCCCTCGCTACCTAGCAACACAAGAACAAGCCATCCTCCATTTTGAAGATACATTTAGGCTATTAGGGACTGAGATTTTGTAGGCTTGCTAAAGAATATGGCATGCTCTTCCCCACAATGTACAAACTAGGGAATATCACTCCCCTGAAAAGTTGAGGAATGCCCTAGAAAGGACACCATTATACAAATAAATTATTCAAAGGTTGAATATCAATTGGATAGAGCTAAAACTCAGTCCTCCCTTGCTATTGAGCCTACAAGAGAGAAGAGATCGAGTAGAGGAACAAAGGGAGTGGGCATCGATAGAGGCAAATGTAGGATTCTATAAACAAGAAGGCTCACCATCTGAGATGCCTTGGGATATCAGAGATGCAACTAGGGCCATGCATGAGCTACATATTAGTGATTAGGTTGATCAGAGGGTGAGAAACACTTTTAGTAGGGGGTGCTAATGGGTCAGATTAATAGGAATATTATAAGGACATTTTTCCATCCTCCTTCACATAAATTCTTCTTTTCTCACATTAATTGACATAATTTTTCCATAATGTGTTTAATAGGAGGATTAAAGGATGTTTATCATGCTTCGTGGCCTAATGTTGTTAAATTGCAGGAAAAAGAGCATTTTTTAGTACATTTTATATGCAGAGGCACATTTGAGGCATCTAGTGGAAGTGTAGGAGGCTTTCCCCTTGTATTTACTCTCCTTTGACTTGAAGAGATCCCTAGAATCACTCATCTACAACTCGAGGTCTGTTGGCAACCAATGAACTCAAGTGAATGTCAAGATATAAGGTAGTTAGATCCACATTTCTTGAGATTTTGGAGGGAAGAAGCCCTATTTCCAATCAGGCTACCCCTTAGTCATGTTTGTATAAATCAACAAGTTTGAGAGCTCATTAGGAATTGAATTTTTGAAGCAAGGGGGACTACTAAGAGCCAGGTGCTCAAGACTATCATTTCTATTTATATTTCCATGATATTTCTGAACTCTATTTTATGTTAATGAAAGGTATATTGTTGCTTCACATCGGATTTTGTTGTAGAATGTTGAGTCCCCTTGGGTTAGGGCCCAACCCAAAGGCTTGAGTCCCTCTTTATCTATCTCATTTATGCATTATTTTAGTAGCATCATTTCCTTCCTTGTTTGAGTAGAAGTTTATTTGTTAAAAATATTGTGGTTGCAGGCTTCATTACCACCTCCCTTGTGGGAAGTGTGGTTGAGGAGACTATAACAACAAGCCAAAAATATGTGGTTGCTTTCCTTTGCAAATTTCTAGGTTTTCGCTCATTGTATCTTGCATACTTTGTTTCTGTAATATAGGATTTAAAATCATCTTTCTTAATTTTTCATGTATCTAGGTTAGATGCATGTCGTATATAAAATTATTTTGTAATGGAATAAGATCCTTCTATGTTTAATTTCATAACATTTGACTCATCCTGTCATGCTTAGCTTATTTTTCTGCAATTTGATCATCATTTTGAGTGCAAGAAGAGGGATTTTTGTTGGTCTGCAGGTACTATCAGTGGCTTGTAGGGCTTCTCACACTCATCCTACATTCTCCTTGTCATCATCAACCCCTTCCTTGTAATTCTACAATGCCCTCAAAATCCTGCCATCGAGACCGTATTTTTGGGTTTCTTGAGGGGCACCGTGTGCATTTGTTTGTGTGCAAGATGGGCCTCTAAGAGGTATTATGCTTGGAAAAATCCTCACACAACCCTCATATAACCTTACCTACCCTTTCCCAGCTTCAAACGACCTTTTCCACCCCCAGGATGCTCACAAAATCAATCCTGTAGCAAAACAGGGCAATTATGTAGCATCATCTAACAATGATGTAGCATCATGCAACAATCTTGTAGAAGTCCCTAAACCTGACTAGATTTGCTCCAAAATCTTGCCTTTCATCCCTTAGGCTTGAATAATGACCCATAGGCTCTGAATCCACGATTGAAGAGAACCCACGACCACTTTGAACCTACTTTTTCCTCACTGTAAATACAATTATGCAATTAGAGTTAGGTGAAAATCTTCTAAATTGAATGGTAATGATCATTTTATTATGAAATGCATATGAACTATGTTACTCCAGCCAAGTCCCTTTAAAGACAATGATTAAGATGGTGATTTACCAATGCATAGTAGATTAGGCCTATTTCTTTGAATTTGTGCTCTTAGGGTTTCAATTAAGAATGTTGTTCTTGCATAGGATTAGTTTCTTTTCAAAGCAAATTTTCACATTTTATAATTAGACTAATGATTCACATTCTTGCTAGTAGCACAAGGTTTATATTATGTAAATAGGCAAGTACTTTTCATTCCTACAATTAGCATAGTCTTTACATTCTTGCAACTAGGGTGAAACTTTACATTTCATGAAATATAGCACTTTCGATTTCTGCAAGTAAAACAACTTTTTTCATTCCTACAGTTAGAGTAGAACTTTCTTTTTCATGCAATTCTCTCCCTTGAGCTAACTAAAAGAGTGGTCTTCGTATGCCTTGATGTGGTCATCTCTTAAGTTTGTAAGAAAATGGATTGATAATTAAAATTAGTGGCCTTGTGAGTTACAAAAATATTGTTGTCATACGGGGCTTATCAATGATTAAGAGTATATGTTTCTTTATCAAATATTACAAGTTTAATCGAGAAATAGGTAGGAAATATGTGAAGATTTCTCTGATCTTAAATTAAATTAATATTATTATTATTATGTAAATTAATTAATTTAAAAAATGATTTTATTTATTTTTACATAAAATACAGAATATAATTACAAATATTTAAATTAAACAAATATTGAACACTTATTTTTATATCTATAGATAAATATAATGGGCCTAGAGTATGCTATAAAATTGTTTCTGCTTGGCTAAAAGTTTGTCTTCTTTTGACATAAGGAAAGAGCTAAAGACATTTTGCATGAGTGAAAGCCTACCCCCTTAGGCACCACCAAAAGGTAATTCCAAGTGGCCTAGTTTTCCTTGAATAAGACTGACTAGTCCACCACCACCTTGGTAATTTGAGGTAGTGTGGTTTGTCTTGAATAATAGTGATGAATCGATCATCACAATGGTTTTACTTGAATAACAATGATGAGTTAAACTACATTCTCAAATAAAAACTAACCATAAATATCTCCACTACTGATTTGACTACTAAATTTTAATAAATTACATTTTGAAAAAAATACTATACTCTACTTTTCTTTTCTTAACCATATTGACTTTAACTTTTTTCCGTAACCAAAAAAATTCTGTGTAATGTATCTCATTTCTGCAAATAAAACTAAGAAACTATCATACAATGCAATGCGTTCATTCCTTTTTCAAAAAGCTTTCTGCAACGTAGCTACCACCATAAAGCTACTTGTCTTTACTCCTTTTTTATTTTGTTAACAGTAAATGGAAACCTACTTCAATATATGAAAGTAAAAAGGAAGCGTCTAAATGCAAATCCATTTTTGAAATCAAACTAAACTAGAGTCACTGTGTTAAAATTAATATGAATGGATATAACTGTTATATTTTTTTAAATAGATTTTTTATAACCTTTGTGTCTCTTTTAACATATGTTTTTATAAGTTGGTTTGAATTTGGTATTTTATAAGCTTTGTTGGAATTTGGTTAATAGTAACCTTTTGTGTTTTTTTAAACCTATGTTTTTATAAGTTTGTTTGAATTTGGTATTTTATAAGCTTTGTTTGAATTTGGTTAATAGTAACCCTTCTGCTTTTTTAAACTTTTGTTTTTATAAGTTTATTTGAATTTGGTATGTTATAAGTTTTGTTTGAATTTGGTTGATAGTAAATTGGAGTTGTGAAATCAACTTCACCAAATGAATATTTCATGGGCCATTTCTATAAAAAGGGACAAAATATGAAAGACAATAAATATTTGGACTGCATGTGGCTAAACCACTGCAAAGAAGGCGTAACATGTAATACAGGGTGGCTTTAAAGCTGGTCACGTGGAAAGACAGTGGGGATGTTTTCCATTAAATTAATTGTTTCAAGGGGTGGCTCGGAAAAAATATTTTATCCCTGCAGAAGCAGATATGAGGGTCAAATCTCCAGGTTGATATGTTGTTGTCTTATGTCTGCGTTGCGATTTTCTGATTGTACCACTGATTGCATTTGCTGGCGTTTATTCTATGAAAGAAGATCTGCGTAGAGTCGACGAAGAAGCAATAATCATGATGCTTGAGACTCTTTTTGGCGTTGAATTGTGTTGTGCTTTCTAAATGTATTATGTGAACGATGATCTGATAAAAAAAAAACTTTTAAAGAATCTTTATATTCACAAATAATTAAAAATAAGTGACTGAAGAAATAACCAATAATATAATTGAGTATATAAATGAAAGAGAGAAAATTTAATATATGGGAAAAATTTATATATATATATATATATATATATATATATATATATATATATATATATCAAAATGAATATCATTAAAAAATTAATAATTTATGAAAAAATGTTGGATAAAAGAATTGAAATTAATTTTGAAAGTTTATATTCACAAATAATTTAAAATAAGAGATTGCGAAGAAATAACCTAATTGAATATATAATGAAACAGAAAATTTTAATATATGGAAAAAACTACCATGTTAAAATAGAACAAAAATGATATCAATTAAAAATTAATAATATATGGAAAAAAAAGTTTGATAAAAAAAATTGAAATTAATTGATTAAAGATTGGGCATAAAACAATTTAACACAATGAACCTTTTTTGCACAAAATTCAGTGAGATAGAATACATAATTAAAGCATTTAATTCATTATTTTTTTGGTTACTACTAAAAAATTATTTAACATTTTTATTATTTTATTTTGTAGGGAAAATGTTAAAGTCCCACGATAAATTAACTATTTACATTTTCTTTTTTTATTTTAATTTTCCTCTATTTATTTTCATTTATAAGAGACTGAGGAGATCTGCACAATGAATTAGCTCATTGTGCTAAATGAAAATAAATGAGGGTGGATCACTTTAAAAGCATTTTATTTAGCTATAACCATATTGCCCTCCATGGCAATTTTTTCAATTAGGCCTGTGTAGAGCCGTAGAAAGAACAAGCTGGTTGTTGGTTGACCTATCATAGATGCTCACGTAATGTGGATTCATGTTGGACCCTACGAGTGATCTGAATCTTAGAAACCGCTTTATTAGAATTGGCCCACTTTGTGGGTCCACAGACATTCAATGAAATGAATTCGTGTAAAGTTAGTGTAATTGCAAGTTGTTGGTTGATAAAATTTCTCTTATTGTGTGGGAGTGCTGAACTCCACACAATGAATTAGTTTATTGTGCAGAGTTATTCACTCTTTTCTTTTAAGAACTCTTAGTTTATTCTGCAGAGTTCCTATTTTTTTTTTATTGTGTAAGAATATGGAATTCTACACCATAAATTAATTTATTTGGTAAAAATGTAGTACTCTACGCCATAAACTAATTCAATATGCAAAGCTCCGCACAAGTGAAAATTATTGCGCGGGAATGTGCAATTCCACACTATAAATTAATTTATATTGTAATAGCGTAGAACTCTACACAATAAATTAATTCAATGTGCAGAGTGAAAATAAATAGCGCATTTTGTTCCGGATGTTGATCTTTGTTAAGGAAGGGAATTTTTTTTTTTTTTTAAATACTTACAAATTCGTCCTAAGATGAACTCGCCGTTATTAACATGGAACCAACTCTTTAGTGTTGTCTTTGAGTGTGGTCAGAAATATTAGCATCATTTTATGTTGTCATTTCAACTCATGGCTAATATTATAATATAATATATTTATTATATTATATTATATAATAATATTATATATTATTATTTAAGGGATTAATATTAAAATTTCAAGGGAGGGAATAATATTAAATAAAAGGGACTAATATTATAAACCCAAGGAATTCATATTAAAAACCTAAAGGATCAAAAAGTGTAAGGGATTGATATTATAAACACAAGGCATTAATAAAGCTAACCATGATATTATAAACCCAAGTTAATAATAAACCCAAATGATTAATACTAAAACCCCAAACGATTATGAATTCAAGGAAATAATATTAAACCCAAGGGACTAATATTATAAACCCAACATTGGTATACCTTAATAGAAATATTAGAAAAACTAAAATAAACATAGTTTATTTTCATGGTGAGACAATCCTTGTCACAATGTGACATTCAACCATGGCTAACCATGGTTGGCTATGATTGACCATGATTGATATTATAAACCTAAGGGAATAATAAATCCAAGGAATTGATATTATAAACCCAAAGGAATAATAAACCTCATGCATTAATAAAGGGATTATGAACCTAAAGCAATAATATTAAACTCAATGGGCTAATATTATAAACCCAACATATATAAACCTTAAGATAAATATTATAAACACTAAAATAAACATGATTGACCATCATTGATCTTCATATTGAGAGAATCCTTATCATAATTCCATGTTCGACCATGGTTGACCGTGGAATAATAAACCCAAGTGATTGATATTATAAACCCAAAGAAACAATAAACCCAAGGGATTAATACTAAAACCCCAAGGGATTATGAACCTAAGGGAATAATATTAAACTCAAGGGGATAATACTAAGAAACCAAGGTATATAAACCCTAAGTGGAGACAATTTGTTTCATAATGTGACATCAAATCATGATTGACCATAGTTGACCATGGTTGGTTATGGTTGACCATGATTGATATTATAAACCAAGTTAATAATAAACCCAAGGGACTAATATTAGAAACCCAACATTGGTAAACTCAAATATAAATATTACAAATACTAAAGCAAACATGGTTTATTTTCATGGTAAGTCAATCTTTGTGAAAATGTGACATTCAACCATGGTTGACCATGGCAATGAGTTTGGCCCTACTATATAACCCTTGTCCCCCCTCCCACCAGAAATGAAAGTATTTTTCTGGTGCTAAGATAATTACTAACCCAAAGCCACATTTCCTGTTCTAGCATGCCCCTCAAAATATTCCACTAGAAAATCTTGTCCATTGTCTGAGAGGGTGATCTTTCAGATTGACTTCTTTTTTATTGTCAACCCAGACTTTGAGTAAAGGGCCACTACATTGATGACCACTTCCTTTGCAACATAATTTTTTTTGTCGAAGATTAATGCATTCTGGCATCTCCAAATGGACCGTATGATGAATAAGCGTAAAGAGAAATATGGTGATAGAGAGTAGAACTAGTTGGAGAGGCAAGATGTGACCGTGAAAGGAGGTGATGAATGTGTGATGCCCATTTCATCCATAACACCATCTCAAACTATAGTGGAAAAAGGGAAATTCAATAGGATGTGATCCACATATTCCTCCCCCTATTTACATAGAAAGCATATTCCCATGCCACAAAAGCCCTTTTTAATAATATTACTCGAGGCGAAGACTGCAACATATGTTCTGCAATGTCGCTACCACAATAAAGCTATTTGTCTTTACTCCTTTCTTAATTTTACCCAGACTAAATGAAAGCCTAGTTAGATATATGAAAGCACACAAGAGCATCTAAATGTTGGAAGTAATGCTTCTATGTCATGTGTGAGTTGTCATTGTGAGTCCCTAGGTGTCATTCTAGAAGTAGTCATTTCCCTATGTGTGTGAGTTGTTTGAGTCATAGATCCATCTTCTTCAAATCTTATCATCTAGAAGTCAGTGATCTAATTCTTATATATATAACTAATTTGTATGATCATTAAACATGGAGTGATTTGTATTGTGTTGTGCAATCTCCCTACTCATCTCTAAATTTCTAACATGGTATCAAAGCGACTACTTGGCTCAACTCGCTCAACTTCCTCAAGGGAGAACCAAGAAAATGGGAGAGAGTGTTAAGCTTATGGATGCTTTGTAAATAGATTAATTAAGTGTTTTCTTAAAATATTATATTTTGTGTTCATTTTCTTTCTTTTCTTTAAGGGTTCTTCGGCCCAAACTTACTCACCAACGCAAGAAAAGAATCTAGAAGCTTAAGCATAAGTGTCTGTTTATCTTCGTACCATAATTTCAACCAATCTGGTGTGATTAAGGTTGGGTTTGTTGCACTTTGATCAAGCTCAGCGCCGTTTTAGCCTTGAAACCTTGCAGACGAGGGCATTTATCGTTGTGAGGAGAAGATCAATGGATAGCCACGGATTTGAGGCAGAGGTTGTTCTTCTTGACAAAAACGAGTCACGAGGTATTTTCTATGCTGCGATGAGATCAAAAGGGATGGCAATGAAAATATGCGCTGAGATAGAGGTTGTCTTTTGCTCACCTCCGGAAGGCTGTTGCTCAGAAAATTCAAAAGGTTAGCCATTGTAGATAGCTTCCCATTCTTTGTGGATAAGTGTTTCTAGTACGCAACAAATTCATAGTAATGTTCTACAAAGAAATGACATTCTTGGTGTTCGCCTCGATCATGACAGTATAAATTCATGACAATATAAATTCATGTTTTAATGCATAAATTTCATCATGAGTGTGGTCCACTAGAAGTTGGGGTTGTGCAAACATGCAAGTAAGGGTCTGGCTTCAAAACTTGTCCTGTTGGTATCCCTCAATTCTAAGTCCACAGATATTGTTCTAATCAACTTTCTTCCTCACACGAAAATCTACTTCATTGAACAATAGTTCTGGGAATGGAAGCGTACACCTTCAGAGCATAATGATATTGTTGCATGTCAAGCGAAAGCTCTGATAACGAGTCACAAAGAAGTATCAAAATTCCACGGTCGATACTAATCTATTCAAAATGTGATGTCAAGTGTATCATATGGGTGTTTGACCGCATCAAAAATGGGATGAACCAAAATATCTAAATTTCATGACCACTATCACAAGAGAAAGATGCCCATATGAGGATTATCACATCACGGGTCTATTTTGGTCTAAATTCTATTTTTTTGGTTAATAAAATAAAATAAAAGGGAAGTGTGTAAGAAATCGTATTGTTATTTGTGTTTTTATTAGTTGTAAAATTATTTTGGCCCATAAAAATATGATGCAGAACCCCAAAGAACACCACAACTATTAAACAGATTAATGTGACCCGTCGTGTTCAAGGAGAATTAGTCACATGTAGTTCTTAATAAGGTGAAGTTGGTGTAACCGGTCGTGTTCCGGGAGTACAAGTATTTTATAAGGTCAAGTTGTACAATTGTCTGTTGAAGACATTCTGTACCGAGAATGCTATCTTAGATATTTGGTGAAAGTTGCAAAGGTTTGTGGCCTCACAGATGGCGACAGTTCCACAGGATGATTCAGTATCAAGACTAACACGTTGCGCGCCGGGAAGTTGAGAAGCATCAATTCTGCAAAGCACGTCAACGATTGTGTGAAGCATTTATGATTTAAATGGAAGTCAAGTGACACTTCGAAGATGTGGTGGTGAAGAAAGAGTGATGTTTGCGAGATTCCAGAGTGGCTGTAAATGTTGAAGATCGATAAGAAAAAGATTTATTTATTGTTCTAATGTGTGTTTTTCTATATTTTCCATGTAACCTTTAAAAGAGGGTGTTGGAATTAATGTTTTCATGTCATCTGTGAGTTGTCATTGCAAGTCCCTAGGTTTGATTCTAAAAATAGTTATTTCCCTATGTGTATGAATTGTCTAGAAATTATAGATCCACTTTTTTCAGATCTTATCATTTAAAAATGGTAAATCTAATTCTTACATATATAACTAATTTGTATTATGAATAAACATAAAATAATTAGTATTTTGTTGTTCATTATCTGTTTATCTCTTAAATACAAATCCGCTTTTGAAATCAAACTAAACTAGACTAATTGTGTTAAGATTAAAATGGATGGATATAAATGCTATAGTTTTTTCCTAATATATTTTTTATAACATCTGGTTTTTTTAGTATATGTTTTTATAAGTTTGTTTGAATTTGGTTAATAGTAAATTAGAGTTGTGAAATCAATTTCAGCAAGTGAATATTATATAGGCCAATTCTATAAAAAGGGACAAATATAAAAGACAGAATAAACTTTTTTGCATTATTTTTATTAGTCCCTGCCCTTCGGGCTGGCAGGGACTATAGTAATCGGTTTTAACCGATAGCATTAGTTCGGCACAGAAATCCACAGAAATCCATAAACATATTTCACGTTAAACCAAAGTTTGCCGATATATTTTATTAAATTTTATGTTTGCCGATACACGCAGCCAATGGATGGAACGATCGTCTTATTTGGCCTCAGTACGAGGTATAACTTAGGAAAATTTTCCAAAATCATTTCGCTAATTGGTACAGGTTTGAAGTAATGCTATCCCGAAATTGGTACAGGTTTGAAGTAATGCTATCTTCGGGATAGCATTAGTTCGTTAACATTAAATGTTAACTGGGTTACATTAAGGATATCGCTTAGCCTAGGTTACGTTATGTCCCTCCACACGTCCACGCCTGCCATCTGCCATACATGCAAGCCTACGCCTGCCACCAACTTTCCTCTTATACTCCCCAAGGTGCGGGGTGCTTGTTCAAGCTGGTCGCCTGAAGATGCAGCGAGAGGACTCTTGGAATCGGCTCTGCGGCATCTACAAACAGAGCAGCTATCAGCACGAACTATTTGCCTGTACAAACAGAGCAGCTATCAGCACGAACTATTTGCCTGTAACTATTTGCTTGTAATTTACTTCGCAAAGAAATTGTTTGTCAATTGAAAAACTAGGCATATATGAATTTTTACAATTCAAACTATTTGCCTGTTGCAGTTTTGCAGTTTCCAGCTGTCTGCGCAAGCTCTCTGCCGAAACTCGACCTGAGTGAGTGCATTGAAAACTGCATCCTGGTTTGCAAAAGTCTCCCATACTTGTTTTATAAAGCTTGCTATGGTACCAATATATTAGAATACAAGAATAGAATAAAGAAAAGTATTTCAAACTGTTGTATATGCCAGAAAACACAAAGTTGCGATGCTAGCAGAATTCTCTCAGCTTTTCTTTTTCATTTAAAAATGAAATACATCTCCACTAATAAAAAGGAAACCTACAATTATCTTACCTACTACAGTTATATACATTATTTTTTTGCTGGTTAGCTAGGATATCTTTGCGAGTTTTAATAATGTCTATGGCAGAAAGTGGAAAACAAATTGTAATCTGTTGGTTTGGTATATGAGTGAAAGACAAGAGAAACTACCAGTTGAGAAATGGACCTGTGATTGCAGAGAGGGCATTTGCATCGTGAGGGGTTTTGTTTGTCAATTGAAAAACTAGGCATATATGAATTTTTACAATTCAAACTATTTGCCTGTTGCAGTTTTGCAGTTTCCAGCTGTCTGCGCAAGCTCTCTGCCGAAACTCGACCTGCAGTAAGTTGCAAGCAAACAGTTTGAGTGAGTGCATTGAAAACTGCATCCTGGTTTGCAAAAGTCTCCCATACTTGTTTTATAAAGCTTGCTATGGTACCAATATATTAGAATACAAGAATAGAATAAAGAAAAGTATTTCAAACTGTTGTATATGGCAGAAAACACAAAAGAGATTGATCAAATTTCTGCATGAATTGTACATGCAAAAAAAGCAATTTCGGAAGCACATTCTTACCTGAATACTATAATCTGTGCAGCCACAATAAATTTTCCCTTCCGCCATGGTAAGGCACTTGACATTCTTGTTAGGAATAGCCAACTTTGAGCTTCTATTCCAATTATGAATCTGCAACTTGTCGCATGAGATTGACAATACCTAAGCACAGATGTCATCTGCATTACATGATCATAACCTTTTTTGAAATCCAATATACAAAAACTGACCTTAACTCCAGTCCCTTGACTCCAGTCCCTTGAGTGACAGAGCAGGCAATGTCACCGTTGACAGAGCAGGCAATGTCACCGTTAAAATAAAGGGCTTCTATTGGGTCTTTCATGTCATGAACCTGTATACAATGAATTTCTTCTCGTCCTACTGCCCAAACCTGCATAATAGAATAAATAGCCATGTAAAACCCAGTTTAAAATCCTGGATTTCAATAGATGACTACCATTTATGAGAATCCTGGATTTCAAGAGAATGACAGAGAATGACAATTTGCAGCAGCCTGGTGGATCCATAACTTGGAATCCTGCATTTCAGGAAAATGACAATTTGCAGCAGCCTTGTGGATCATAACTTGGAATCCTGCATTTCAGGAAAATGACAATTTGCAGCAGCCTTGTGGATCCATAACTTAAAGCGACGGGAAAAGGAAAAGCAGATAACAATCTCTGCATTTGGAATGACAAAATCTTTAATCCAAGCAGAGGAATGACAAAATCTTTAATCCAAGCAGAATAGTTTGATTCATATTCATATGAAATTATATGAAAACATTACAACCTAAAAAAATAGGCATGGAGATTCCATACATTTGGACGATGTATGAATATATACCCAAATTTCCAATGGTAGCAAGAACAATAGCAGAGGACAGTATATGAGAAAATTAAGTTAGGCAGACCATACAAGTAAAACTCAAAATAAAATAAACAAGCTCTCCTAGGCCAGGCATGAACCAGCTTTAAATCCCACACGATTTGTCAGACTGTCAAACGCTACACGGTACCCTTGCTGCTGGATGTTGCCAATAATGGAGAGCCCACCAGTGTTTCCGGCAAAGGCAAAGCAGAAAGTTGCAGAACTATCCACAGGAATGAGATAATTAGTAGCAGGCAGCGAGACATCGGCTCGGCCCTGGAAATGAAAGACCACAGTGGGGACTTTCACAGTTTTCAGCCCTGATAAATCATAACAGGTATCGAACAGAGAAAACCCACCTGCAGATTTCAGGTTCCCAGTCCCAGCCCTGAAAGCATCCCTCATTGCAGTATAAGCAGACTCAACCAAACGAGTCACAGAAGTTCCAGAATCGATAATAACTCCGCCATTGCCAGTAGCATCCATCTTAAACACAGAGGCAGGAATGGAGGTGAGCCTCCTCCCACCAACGCTTATACCCACCAGTTCGACATAGTAGAAAGTATCAAGCTTTGGGTTGCTCAGGAGCGGTGTAAAAATTGCAGATTTAGGTACTGCAGCTGCGCCAAAGATCAGGGAACTTGATGTTCCAGAGGCACTCCTGTCGACTAAACAGTAAGAAAATCATTTGCTGAACTGTGCCCCGGTCTGAGATAGAAACGAGAGTGTGCTGACCTCTGCATATACACTCCCAGCATGTGTATCTACTCTGCTCCAAAGGCTTGACCACACAATGTCTCCAATGCACTGCGCTGGGCCTATGGACTAAACAAACGCCGCTAAACCAGAGAGCCTACAAACAAGTCTCGACTTCACAGACAGCATGCAATGTTCATAAACAAGCACGTGGGTTGCATGCACGTGGCTTGCGTGGTTTTTTTTGTGAGACTGTATAGAACTAGTATGTACTATTCTTCCTAGCTAGGAGATATTCATGTAATTTTACTTAAGTTTCAATCCCCGTGTTAATTTGAAAACCTACGGTTATACAAAATGTTTAGTTGGTTTTTGCTTTGTCATAGGTATTAGTGAGTTACGTGTATTCTTATATATTGAGTATTCTGCATTAAATATAAACAACATGAAAAAAAATAACCAGAGTAAAACTACATAACTACTATGTTAGGAGCATGTCTGTGTTTCCTACATAACTAAAATGTTTACTTAACAAATTTATTCCAAATGCGAAGGTTATAATTAAATACTAAATGTGAATAATCATTTTCAAATTTGGAGCTCTTTGTCTGCAATCGGTATTTCACAATTTAAAACAACTCCACACTCATTTCAAGCTTTCCTTCTTTTTATTGTTTTATCTTTCCAATAAAGTAGGTCCCTACTACGTACCTATGCATTCGTGGTTTGTGCCCGTCCATGAATATTATAGCTCCTCCTCCCGTTCAAGGAGATTGTGTCTCCTCCTCGGCTACTCTTTATTTTTACTAGTATCACTAAATGTGGTTTTATCGAAAATATTACAAGGTTTTACAGAATAACATTCAGCTTATTTTTTTTGGTCCTATCTATGCCAGATGCTCTCTATTCGTTATTGTACATGTTGGCCTATGCCAGGTACTCTATATTCGTTATTGTACATGTTGTTTTGTTTCTATGCACCCTTAGATTCTACTACAATGGAAATATTTACCAACATAGTTATATATACGCATATATATTAAGCGCATGCGTAAACTCAATTGAGCTAGTTTCATCGACTGGCTTTGAAACTGGTGCTGCTGGATCTCCGGCTGGAAGCTATACAACTGCCGGATCTGCTACTGGCTGGAAGCTATACAACTGCCGGATCTGCTACTGGCTATCCTAGCGGGGATCAGAAACTGCGTCACCTTGCTCCCCCTGCTACGGACATCGTGACCGATTTCTGACGCCCCTCGATCTGCACCTTGATCTGCCACTGAAAACTTGAATAAAAACCAATGCACAGGCACACGGGAGGCTGCTGGGTGGCTGGACCAGCTAGGCAGGGACTAGCTGCCATGCAGCCTCTCTTGTTGTTATTGCAACTCAGAATGAACCATCGAATTCATTGTGGTCAGAACTCTGGTATAGGTCATTCAAGCTTTAATTTATGAATAGAAGTCAAATGAGTAAATATATGTTCTAAAAAAAAAATTATATACAGTTGGACTGCATGTGGCTAAACCACTGCGAAGAAGGCGTAACATGTAATACAGGGTGGCTTTAAAGCTGGTAACGTGGAAAGAGACTGGGGATGTTTGCCATTAAATTAATTGTTTCAAGGCGTGCCTCGCAAATAATATTTTATCCCTGCAGAAGCACATATGAGGGACAAGTCTTCAGGTTGATATGTTGGCGTCTTACGTTGCCCTTTTCTTATTGTATAACTGATTGGATCCGGTGGCCTTTATTCCTTGAAAGAAGAAGATATGCGTAGAATCAACCAGAAGCAATAATCATGATGCTTGAGCTTTTTTTTGGCGTTTAATTGTTTTGTGTTTTTTATACGTATCATGTGATGATGAAACGAAACTATATGATTAAAAAAAACAAAAAGCTTTTAAAGAAAGTTTATATTTACACGTAATTAAAAATACATGATGATGAAAAAATAATCAATAATTTAATTTAGTATATAATGAAGGAGAAAAAAAAAATTCGTGTTCATTATACATTCCATGATTAATTTTTCATAATATTATATATATTTATGTTAAAAATAGAACAAGAGGTGATATCAACTAAAAAATTAATAATTTACGAAAAGTCTAAATAATGGCCAAAGAATTGAAGTAGAGAGAGACTAAAGAGCAAGATGATACAATTAATAAAAGTTAATCATATCAAGATAAATACAATGCAGTATAGTCTCATTAATTAAAATTAATTAAAGATAATGTGAAGTGAGAGAAAACTCTCAGCACAGATCCACTTCCAACGCATAAGTTGAGTGTTTAATGTTAATGATTCTTAATGTGTTTTGGTTTATGATTAAAAAATTATATATATATATATATATGAAATCTCTCTCCATAAAACTCTCTGCATAGTAAAAACTCTCTGCACAACATTCACGTGCATAATTAAAGTGTTTAATGTTCATGATTCCCGATGTTTTAGTAAAAACTCTCTGCACAACATTCACGTGCATAATTAAAGTGTTTAATGTTCATGATTCCCGATGTTTTTCACTTGCGTGAGAGTATGAAACTCCTTTTCATATCAACGAAGAACACATAGCTTGAGTTTTTAATGTTGATGAGTTTTGATGTTTTTTTGACAATGAAAAAGCTTAAAATTTTCCTTATTTACGTTCGGTTCTAGGGCAGTGTTGAGCTCTGCACAATAGATTAACTATTTATATTTTTATTTATTTATTTTTACTTGTAAGGGAGTGTGGATTTTTTCACAATGAGCTAATTCATTGTGTTAACTATTTATATTTTTATTTATTTATTTTTACTTGTAAGGGAGTGTGGATTTTTTCACAATGAGCTAATTCATTGTGTAGAGCACAATTCACAATAAATAAGAGTGAGCTATTTTAAGAAAAAATATTTAGCTATAGCGATAGTGCCCTCCATGGTAACTTTCTGAATTTGAGCTATTTTACAAGTTGGTTGTTGGTTGACCTATCATGGATGCACATTGGTCCAATTTGTGGTTTGAACATAATGTGGATTAATGTTAGACCCGACTCGTGATTTGAATCTTTAAAACTCCTTTATTAGAATAGGCTCATTTCGTGGGTCCAAAAGACATTCAAGGAAATGAATTCGCATGGAGTTTAAAGGCCACATGCCTGCAAACAACAATCTTCCAAATATTTGTAAAGTTAGTGTAAAATGCAAGTTGTTGGTTGATGAAGTGTAACTATTTACACTATTTACATTTTTCTTTATTGTGCGGACCTCTACATAATGAGCTAATTCATTGTGCATAGCTTCGCACTCTCACACAAGTGAAAATAAATAAAGGGAGGATTTTGTTCCCAAATGTTGATCTTCGGGCTCTAGGTTTTGTTTTTTGTAAAACATCTGAAGACTCATCTTAAGTTGTTTCCATTAACATAGAACCTATGACTCGACCATTTAACGTCCTCTAAGTGTGGCCATAGATATTAGCGTAATCTCATGTTGCCATTCTAGCTCATGGTTTCGGTTAAATATGTGAGTGCCTTCTATCAACAATATCATGATTAGAAACCATAAGTATGTACTTTTTTTAATGTTACCATGAAACCTCCAAGGAGGACGAAGCTGAGCTAGACATCTGCACAAGTACTTCTAAAAGTACCCAAAGAGCACATAGCTCTCTAATCATCAAAATATTCAATAATTTCACCAAGTAAAAATTGTCTTAGCCCCCACTAAGATGTTCACAGGATCGCTAATACAATAAAGAAACTAAAATTCCAATAAATCCTTACTAAGAACTAAGCTCCTTTCATGTTAAGACGTGCATAACATCTTTTACACAATTATATATAAAATTCATGTTTAACACAACACATAACTAATTAATTAATTTTTTCTCCTACGAGAACCATAACGGAAAAATAATGTTCTTCCCAACCCATGGAAACTGGTTTCCACAACCATATCGAGTAATTTTACATTGAGACAATTCTTTGACAGAGACCATACCACGTCTTGTATGGAATTCCACTAGCCAACTAGCTCAAGAATTCCAATGAACATATAGGGTCCAATATAGGATTCTTCTTGGCAACATCCTACATATTCCTCAAACAACATCCCATCTATGCCTTAGGCTTTTTACCCTCTTCACCATCTTGGCCAACTCTTTTCCCTTACTGAGATCATTTATCTCTAGGGAGAGGAAATCCGGGCTGGCAACCGCCATCAACCCAAGGCCTTCTAGACTTTCACAATTGTCCACAACTGTGTGGCATGTCAAACGTATATGTTAGCACTTTTCCCACAATATTTTACATAATGAAACATGCACATTATCGTTAACAAAATAAAAATTCATGTACACCATGCATTTACACTTAACCCTCAACATATGTCCATAATATCTAGATTGACATGAAACATAACTGACATACATGTTATATGCATTCTGATTTTCCAAGTAACACAACCATGCATATCATATAACATTATACTTTCTCGTTTATGGTTGCAATGTGATTTTACCTTGACAGGTTTTCTCGTTGCCATTAAGTTGCCATTACTTAATCCCATCGGCAACATCATAAATATGTATCATTTAACAAGTATTCACTTTCTAAATCATTTACAATTTCTGCAGCGTATTGTCATTAAGAGACCAATACATGAAGGAACTACCATAATCACTTGTTTACGAATTGTAATAAGCTTAAATCAAATTCAATTCATGCATATAAGTTTTATTAGTTAGTCATGCAACACTAACAAATCATAGCTACCAGCCATCTTAATGGAGCCATGACAAAACTTAATCAACAATTAGTTATTACGCTCAAGTCTCACTACTTGACTCATTGTTTATTTTCAATATCTAAAATGGTCCTTCCAATGACCTCTTAAAACAATCTATCGTCCTATTCAAGGATGTTCCCCATATTTACATTCATGCATTCACTCATTAAAAGTAGTGCATTGTAATTTATGTCTTGTTCATTAAATGTATCATTAATATTTCCATATTTACAAAAGTTGGTAGTTAATTGTCACTTTCAAGATTGTTCATAAGTGTAACAAAGGTTTTATGATCTTTTATCCTCATCAGGATTCAAATTTCATGAACATAGTTTTGCAGCAAACTTTATTATGTATTACTGTTGTAGTTATAAACATGAATCACACATATCATATCAAAAGTAGTTTACTGCATATATCAATATGAGGTTGTTAGACTGATATCTAAGTTGATGCTCACTAGTAGGATGCCTCGATTTCCTTTTTGCTTAAAAATTCCCAAAGGTGCTAGTGTTACAACCTTTAGCTCTGATACCACTTCTAACATACCCCCATAACCTCACATGAAAATGCACGCAGTTAGAATTTTTTTATACAAATAACCCACCAGTAATTATCCAAATCACTATTCCACATTCCTCATTAAACATTAAATATAATGTTCATTAATACATAAATTGACTTTAGTAGAGGAATATTAAGCTTCATAGCCATTAACAACCACTCTTGTAGTATATTATCATAAACTGTATGATGTAACCTTACATCCATTTCATTATTCTTTTAACCACATTAATTAATCACATACTTGGCATTATCAACATCACATTATGTAAGGAATCACATCATCAATTTTACATAATAAGCAATCACATCATTGAACACTGATATACCCTAGAAACCCCATAGGGTGAAAACCAACAAATGTTTAATTTTATTATTAAATTCTCATGAGTTTGTTCACCCCTCACTCAATGGCTTAAAAGGGAGTTCATCCCTTATCTATTGTTATAAAAGATTACAATGAAATATCATTAAAATACGACATACCTAGCTAAAAGCTATTACAATTGTCATGAAACCATTTACCCACATATCACCACTCTCTACATCCCTGTGGCATGACTATTCCATCAATGGACCATCTGGCAGTTCGTAATCATCAGCATGGACCATTAGTCCTTATCTGCCACAATGTTAGACATAATTTGTCTTTTGCACAAATCACCATCATTTCCTGTCATTAATGTCAACAACAATCTTTAGTAATATGATCAGATAAAGTATTAATCAATCAATAATCATTCTTTAAAACCGATATTTTAACATCTATTCTTGTGCATACATGAGATGTAAATATAATATCACAACATTCTTCTTCTAACAACATTGTGCATGTAAATAATTATCAAGCATGTCAAAATAGTTACCCCATTACTATGATCATTCTCACACCAGCACACATTCATATCCAAAGGAAACCACTGTAACCATCCATTTCACTTAAAGGATACTAGAAACTTATCTTTGTTTTTCATGCATGTAATTAGAAAAAAATTTATTCGAAGACAGCTAGCCCCTTAGCTTCTTCTTTGAGCATGTACCTAAGTAATATTTGCAATACAATAGATGTTCCCTTCTAAGGGGAAGCTAACATGATAGACATTATTATCATGCATACAAATGTAAGTCCCTTTTTGAAAAGCATCTTTGCCATGATAGAGCTATTTACAAAATCTATTGTATGCACAAAGACATGGATTGTTCTAAACCATAACTAATGTGTTAATCATTATTTATCGCATGCGCATATATGTATTTTACAAAGGAAATCTAGAGCATTTATTTTAAATAACTACTTGTTTTACTTTCCATAATACTTAGCCTTTTCTACACACAAATCCATATTTATCTTTAAAATACCTAACACAATAGTTCTACAATCCATGTAATCAACTATTGTTTCTATGCTTTTGCATATGTGTTCTTTTCAAATAGTTATTTTCAAGAACCCAACATAGTTCCTCTATCATTTATGTACAAAGTTATTATGAATTTGTTTCCGAGAAAGTATCATAACAAGTTATCATGCATTTGTTTTCAAGAGAGTATCATAATCAACCTTTCTTTTGGGCATAAGAACTAAGATAATAATAATGGTAGCCTTTTATACATTAAACCATGCAATTAAATAAAAATATTGAATATGCAACACACAATTCGTTTACCTTTTTACTCACCAAAACATGTAACTTTTGCAAACTCTTGCAAAGGAATTAAAACATTTAACTTATCTTTCATGCACAAGAAAAACGTATTCTTTCCAAAGAACATAGCTATGACTTATATTATCTATGTCATTTCATCCATGCATAGGTTCTTATACTTTCTCATAAATAAGTATTATTTTTCAAAAGAACTCTCTTACCCATGAGAATATTTCACAAATTACCCTCTTTAATCTATATTCATTTCCAAGATAATGACTTGGATTTGTTATTATTTCATACACAAGTACAAAATCCTTTCTTAAGAAAGGAGGATGCATCTTATGTTTTCTTACATAAAAGACATATGCAATTTTGTATAAAGAGAAAAAAGGTTACTTATCTTTTAATGCTATATATATATATATAATATAATCAATAATATATATTTTCTCTACTAAGAAAAATATATAATAATAATCTTCATCTGCATGCATTAATATATTTTCTCTACCAAGAAAAATATATAATCATAATATTTATCTACATGCAGTAATATATTTTCTTTACCAAGAAAAATATATAATCACAATCTTTATCTACATGCAGTAATATATTTTCTTTACCAGG
Source organism: Pinus taeda (assembly GCA_000404065.3). Taxonomy (NCBI): domain Eukaryota; kingdom Viridiplantae; phylum Streptophyta; class Pinopsida; order Pinales; family Pinaceae; genus Pinus; species Pinus taeda. The sequence continues at coordinate 276,467 of APFE030214923.1, forward strand.
AAAAATATATATAATAACAATTTTTATGTACATGTAGTATTATGTTTTGTTTACTAAGAAAACTAACGTGAATGTATGCATCAAATTTTCATGAATTATTTTCTTTTCAAGAAAACTTGTTTAATTTAGCTTCAAATTAATGAAGATTACAAAAAAACAAACTCGTAACTTAATCATTTCATCTTTTCATCATTTCAAGACCTTATGAGAATATTCTCAAGAATTAAATTAATTCACATACCTCTTGTACACAATGACATCTTCAATAGCGCAGAAGAAGTTGGCAGAGTTACATCTCTCTCGCTACTTTGTCAGACCCTTTTTTTTGTTTCCATCACCATAAAGGGTTATTGGTCCATCTCGTGGAGGCATGAGATGCTCCATCTGGGCCAACAACACCAGAAAATAGCCAACACAACAATTAGCAGAGACATAAGTGTAAGGAATCCCCTCTGCTTCAATGGTGCGTGTCGTGACCCTTTTATCAGAGAAAAGCATGTTGCCCAGATAGATAGTGTGGTCCATTCTGTGTCAATCTATCCTAAACTCAGAAGGAAGAACGAACTTTATAGTTCCTTCCTCCTTAATGGCTATATTCTCTACAACTTATAAATATAATATATCTATTCTTTCTATCAGAGTGAAAAATCACTCTCATCAAAAACAATACTTTCATGATTTCCCTAAAGCAAATCCCATAGAATTAAGAGCCACTGCGTTGAATTTACAAACCCTTTTTATTTGAAAAGATCTGAATGGGATATTTTATCAGTTTCTTAACAACTTCTTGATTTATAACTAATTTGAAGTAAATTAAAAATATAAATTCTTATTTTTATTAACACCAAAGGGTTCCTTATTTTTATCACAATTGTGTCCCTCATTTCCAAGACATAAAGCCATGGCAATGAAGAGGCAGTGACCAAAAAAAACCATTTATATTTTAAACAATTCTTGATGGAAATGGTTTCATTAATAATAAAATAATATTATTTATTTTATGAATATTGTGAGTATTTACCCTCGTTAATGATGTTACAGGAATGAAAAAAAAAACATAAAATTAATAATTATATTTATATTTATACTTATAATTAATAATTAAGTCAAGCTAGATCCATCTTAACTCAGGATCTTTTGAGCACTAAGAGGGATCAAATTTCTTGAGATGTAAACCTCTTTTAGAATGAAAAGAAATTTGATCCATCTTGGCACTTGGTAGATCCAAAGATAAGATGTATCTAGGCTGGTATATATATAATTTAGTGAATATTAATCATCATATCACATAAAAAGGAAGTCACTATAAAAATATTTTCATGTGATTCAATATTGAGATATTTCACTTCTGATAGATTAATTTTTTTTTTTTATTAATATTTATTTTAAATCTAGTTTCTATTGAATATGAAAAAATAATGCATCTCCAATTATATTGCTTGTTAAAAAATACTCAAATAGTAAAAAAAAAAAAAAAAAAAAACAAATAAAAAATAATAAAAAACATTTTAATCACAAACCTTATTTTAACAATATTACATTGCACATAATAACATTTCTTTAATAATCTCAAAAAGTGGAGCGTTCTACAAATTTCAGATATGCACTAAAATCGTAACTATTATGTCTTGTGTGCCTCTCAACCAGTCTTCCCATTGCTAGTTCCAAAGGAGGAAGTTGAGATCCTTCATATAAATGAATTGCAATAGACTATAATTGTACAGGACAACCTTCATCTTCAAAACCTCAAGTTTCTAGTAAAAAATATGAGGGAAAACATCGAAATATATTTCCACCCAACACCTCACCATGGAAACAACCTACTAGTTGTCTCCCAAAAGTAGCAATATATCCAAAATTTTAAAGTACAATCTAGTAGTATTGGGGAATATATTCAAAATTTGCAATGATCACATGCTCATTGTGAAATTTATGGGCATCTAACCCTTAGAAAAGGCACTCTCCCACTGGATCCAATTCAAATGGAAACATAAGGGGAAAATCAAGCTTGAAATATGTACCAAGGATTGTTTTACTATAATATTTACAAGCATTGAAGATAAGATGTGGATTTTTGAAATCATATTGTACTTCTTCAACTCCATTAGGCTCTATCTTTGCTTCTAGAAGGAGAAAATTGTACCTGATAAAGAATATTTCACCACAAATTTGGTCTAGATTAGAATATACTCATTGCGACAAGAGTTCTAGCATGAGGAAACCCTTGCTGGCATCGTAAAATCTCTTGGAAATTTTGTAAAACCTATGAAGCTACAAAGAAATTCAAGTATATCTCATATGCATGCATCTGCATTTATATTTATATCTCAAAGTCACTCCTAGAGTCCATTGATATTTATTATTAGGATGAGCTATGAAAAAAAACTTTAGATTACGAGCATAACTCCTTTTAATGCTAGAGATGCCATGACTATGCCCATATTTATAGAAATTACCTGCTTCTGGCTATAAATGTTAAGCCAAATCCTACACCCATCTCAAATGATGACACCTTCATCAAATTTGGTGTAAAAAAAAAGGGACCAAACCACCCTCCTCTAATCAACTTGATCATGCGAGAAGCAGGTGCCTACTGACAACTGGTTTACCCACCTCTCCATAATGGAAAATTTGAACCCTCCTATGTCCATGTAAAGATAAAGACTTGGTGGAATGAATAAGTGACTCAAGAAGGAACTTCAATGTGCAAGCTGCAACAAAAGATGAAATAAATCAAATAACAACTCAAAAGTCCAGAATAAATAGAAGCTTTAGCAAGATTTTGGAAGAAAAGCATAAAGTGGAAATGAAAATGGAAACAATCCAACAAGAAACCATCCTCCACATTAGATTAAAGGTGTGGTTAACTAAGTTGTTACTCTCACCCAACTTGAGGAACATTGAAAGAAAAAGAATTAATTTGGCATGGAAAATATAATATACAATGGCTTAGAGAGGAAGAAAAAAAATGACATTTTCCCACAAATCCATGTTGTAGCATGGCCACCATAATCACATACCCTCTCTCAAAGTATAGGAAGGAATTAAGTTATAGGGGCATCAAGATATAGCTCAAGAGCTTAACATATAGTATCAATATATTCCAATAAAATCAATGTCTAATAGACAACTAGTGATTCAACAAATCAGAAAGTATATTCCTTTACTAGCAGCATAAGAATAGAATGAAGCTCTCAACAAAGAAATATTCTTTGAAGAAGTAGAATAAACTATAAAATTAATTCATGGTAACAAAGCTCCTAGGTGAGATGATTTAACAATAGAATTCTTTCAAACCTATTAGCCCACTATAGGCCATAGTGTCTAGCAAGCGGTGGAAGAATCTTGGCAAACAAAGTCCATCTCACCAACCTTTGGTACCACCTTCCTCACATTAGTGCCTAAAAAGGACAAGAAGGAGGACCCTAATGGTTACTGGCCCATAGCTCTTTGCAATGTCATTTCTAATATCATTACCAAAATAATAACCAATCAACTCAAACCACTACTTCAAAATCTCATTTCAAGGGAGGCATGATGGTTTCTCATGAAATCATTCATGTAAACACATCCCCTTACCCTCGGAGATCTGCTAACTATACTTCTCTATCTTCCCCAGTATAATTAGAGAAATGGGGCAATAATAATAATCTTTTTATTATTTTTCTCCAATTTTTCAAAACCCAAAATGAATGTCACCATTGCACTTGTCTTGGTGAGACTTCTCTAGTGATATAATTTTTGTCCAATTTTGGACTCTAGGATTGGAAGTTGTTATCCTCCAAATTTTATTAATTTAAATCTCTCATTCATCCCTCCATGCCATGTGGTTCCCATGTGGCATATCTAAGTACCTTATTGCTAGTTCTAACCCCCACCTTCATGTGGGTTTTATATGAAGAAGTTGGTTCGTGTATGATGTTAATAACATACATTGTATGTCAGTGATAGGAACAAATGAAAAAAAAAAACTAATTTCTTATAATATTTAACTAATAGATAGTGTAAACATATGTAGGGCAATCATCATAATCTTGGTCTAAATATAAATAAATAAATAAATAAATAAACTTTTATAGAACATAGCCTCATGTGAGGGTGTTATGTCACCATAAGTTATTTCCCATTCCAAACCATCTCTATGTTGCTACAAATCAAAAAATGTGAATGCATGTTTTTGTCGATATGTTTGAGCACAACCTAATCATATTTTCATGGATTAAATTTTTCCAACAAAATGAAGAATATCGACTCCCCCATGCATAGAATCCCTAATGCTTTACTTACATGCTTAATTTAAATCAATAACCTACTTGAAAGCATCATTTATCTACTCACACTTGCTTGAAAATATGGAATCCAATCTTTAACATACCTGTGAAGGAAAATACTAATTCTAACTTTGTTTTTGTATTTGATGGTTACAGTGATGAAACAATGAGGTTGGAGTGGTCTTAGAGTCTTCCCTAATCATCAAATCACAATGTGGGGGGCATTATTCAAATTAACTTTTCTGGAGTCAAAGTATTGAGAAACAATTGTTGAAGAAAATAGTTCTACACGTCTGCTACAGGTGGTGCTACAGGAGGTCTTGTATTTCTACAAGAGGCCCTACTTTGCTACAAGAGGAGGATTCGAGAGATTTTTGTGAAAATAAATGGTATCTTGAAGGAGAAGGAAGGTGGGTGAAGGTCAAAGGAGGTGAATGGAGGGTGTGGAGACCCCTTAGCCAAGCCTAGTACCCCTTGGAGTTCTATCCTGCACTAGAGTTGATGATCACAGTGTGTTTCATCTACCTTAATAGATTCAATTTAGAGATAGAGTTTGGAAGCAAGGTGAGGTGCCTAAGAGGAATATGGAAAGGTATATGTGTATGTGGGAAGGTATTCCCACCCCTATAAACCAACACGATTCCTACAGCTAGCCAAGTACATGCATCAAATGACCATTATTGTAGAAATGTAAATAATCATGGAAAATATTTGTTTGATTTTATTGAAGTCTACCTTAACATAAAACACAACTTCAATTTCCAAATCAATCTTATTAACTCCTAAGTTGCAGAGATTACACATGCAGAGAGAATTAAGTCTAATACCTAACACTTTCCAAGAAATCATAAACTAATATTTATGAGTTGTTATTGTGGATATTTCAAATCACTCTTCACATAAGAGAGGTGATAGGAAAGCTTGCAATTAGAAGTTTTTATGATATAAAATTTACTGAAACAAGGAAATAATTATAATACTTTGAAACAAGAATCATAAAGGCATATAAGAGGGGGACTAAAGCCTATGGGTTTGGCCTGAAACCAAGGGTTTTAGCCCTCCAAAACTAACTCATATGAAAACTAATAGTAACCTTCTCATTAACAAAAAATGATAATCACATACGTCATGAAAAATAAGAATGACAATGGCAAGCACTAGGCTCACAATAGCTATTCCTAGTTGCAACAAAAATTTGAATTCTAACGAGAATCTTGGTTAGTTTATTGATGCAAAAAGTTATGTGATGGTAGTTCACTTGAAAAGAGGAATGATTCCCTCTAAGATTTCGAGATTTATGGATATGGCCCTCCTTGATCTTCAGACGTACTTAGAGTCCCTCGGCTACTAGTGAATTTGAGCTATGAATGACGATTATGTGATCTATAGCTGAGTTACAGGGTTAATGAGGCGGACAAGCCCCCTATGTTCTCTCTTGGTTGTCTCCATTAAGTCCCTGCATAGTAAATGCCTCCAAAATGCTTCTTTTCATTCAAATTAATCACATTAGGCTATACAAGATGACAAACACCCTTTAGTCTTCCTACTAAGCTTATTATGGCTAAGAAAAAGAAAGTTTTAAGGATTGGAGGATAGCACAATAAACTTCAAAATATACCTATTGATGGGACCCATCAGTTATTATTCCCACTATAGAAAGATTCATGAATAGTTATATATGGTGATAATATTTACTTAAAGCTCTTAAAATTTTATGGCATTTATACCATCATATTGATATTCAAACTGTTGTATATGCAATCCTTGTATAATACATGTGTTTAGTAATCATATTCAACTTTGAATCTATAAGTTTCCACTACACATAGTAATTTATATATGGTATCCAAACCCTTTAGCCACTTTGGATGTTTATCATATTATACCTCACACCCTCATCGTATATTCCATCTATGGGATTTTCCAGAGGTTGACTTAATGTTAAGCTTGGTAATACATTAATAATGTTTATGCACATTAACTCTAATCCTACAGTTTTTGTTTACATTTACCATGGAGGATTACTGAAAACTCCAGTTGATTTCCATTCAAAAATATTTGCCACTGGTTCATCTGGACTGTACACTTCTCCAAGGCTTTATTCTGACGATGGAGGTGATCCTTCTAAGGCAGAGGTGTAACCACCTCTAGGGCTTCTCCTCAAAACTATCATTGTGCACTTTCGACCTTGGTGGGAGCTCTACCTCGGCTCTTAGGGTTTTTTTGTCCATTACATTATTGTTGTTTACTTTGGCACAAGAGCCTATATATTCCAAAGTTGTTAGTCTACTCCTTGGAAGCACTTCATATGTACTTAATGACTAGTAAGAAGATTGGGATTTTCAGAGGGTTTGTCTTATTTTTTCTTTCCTTTTTTTTTATCAGGATTGTTTGTCAAATAATTTATACTGACGTCTAGGGATTTTCCTTTATAGGTTTATTTTCCATTGCAGATACTTTAGCTCAGTCATAATTCTATATGTGTTTTGAGTATTGGATTAACTACAGGGTTTTATTATGCTACGTTCTTTGAAGGTAAATTCCTTTTCTAACTTCCAACAATTCTTCAAAATACCATTACTATATCTAATATTCCTCTCTTTTTGTTGACTCCAATAAGGTACTATGGCTATTGAGGAAGAACTATGCACCTCTCTCATTGCAGGTGAAGTTCTTCTTATTGGTTTTATTTTATCCTAGCTACAAAATTTACTAGCATGGTCTTTTCTTTTGGTTTTGTACAGGTTGGCTACATGCCAAGTTTGCTATCAGTGTAATGCTTCTTCTCCAAATTATAGTTAGAATACTCCTTCTGAGTTCTTCCTCCTTCTCCTTGACTTTCAGGTTTCTTTAACAATGCTCTTCTTTTGCTTACATGTTTAGGTCCTTCCTATTCTTGAAGACTCGTATTCCATGCCAAACTTGAGGAATAAAGCCCTATTTTTTTTCAATGGGTTCTCTTCCAAAAATTGAATTACGATTTATTTTCATTTCCCTAAGAAAGGGTTTGAGAGTTATATAATTTTTTAATATTGAATGTATAGCTGCACTATAGCTATAATAATTTTATTAGAATTTTAAAATGGCCCTTGGCCTTCCCTTTAAAGTGTAGCACACATTCCACTAAGATATATATATATATAATATAAACTCTTTCATGTCTATATAATAGTCTCGTCTTTTATTGATTTTTTGGTTTGAAAACTATAACTTCGTAGGAGTTCGTTCTTTTAGTAGGCTAAAGAAAACAGATAAAGTTATTCCTGTACATTGTTTGTTGAATGTGGTCTTTTTTTATGTTCGTATTGTATAACCTACTATAATACCCAGTATCTCTTCCGAGAAAAGATATTACTTGTAGAGAATCTCTAGATTCCTAATTCTTCTTGTTGTAATTTACTCGTTAAAAATTTAGTGATTACCATAAGTAATAAAGTACTTAATGAACCGTAGGTACTCTTTTAAGTACAAAATAGCGCTTTGAAGTTGTGCAGGATTTATACCTCTAACCGAGTTATATTCCCAAAATTGAATTAGGGTTTCTTTCATTTCCCTCAGGGAGGGTTTCAGAATTATCTTAGTGATTAATATTGAATGTATGGCTACGGCTTATAGGTCGGAAATGTGCACTATAGTTGTCATAATTTTATTATAAGTTTCAAATGGCCGTCGGCCTTCCCTTTAACGTTCAGCACACATTCCACTCTGGATTATATATATATCTAAACTCTTTCATGGCCCATATAATAGACTCGTCTTTTATGGATTTTTTTGTGTGAAAACTTGACCATGTACGAGTTTGTTATTGCCGTATAGTAAAGAAAATACATATGGTTATTCCTATATACTATTTGTTGAATGTGGTCTCTTTTTATTTATATTTTATAACCTACCATAACGCTTGGTATCTCCTCCGAGAGAAAATATTAGTTGCAGATCTATAGATCGTGAATTCTCGTTGTTTCAATTTACTAGTTAAAATTCCAGCAATTACCATAAGCAATAAAGTACAAATTGTACCTTAAGTTCCTTTTTTTTTAAATACGGAAGCCCACTTTGCAGTTATACAGCATTTATTCCTCTAAGCTCACTTTGCAGTTATACAGGATTTATTCCTCAAAACATGTTATGTTGCCAAATTGAATTAGGGTTTATTTTCATGCAGTTATACAGGATTTATTCCTCAAAACATGTTATGTTGCCAAATTGAATTAGGGTTTATTTTCATTTCGCTCAGCGAGGGTATGCTTAATATTGAATGTATGGCTACAGCTTATACGTCAGAAACGAGAACTATAGTTGTAATAATTTTATTATTATTTTTAAATGTCACTTGGCTAATGTATGGCTACAGCTTATACGTCAGAAACGAGAACTATAGTTGTAATAATTTTATTATTATTTTTAAATGTCACTTGTCTTTCCTTTAAAGTGTAGCACACATTCCACTGCGGCTTATATCTATATACAATCTCTTTCATGGCTATACAATAATCTCGTCTTTTATCGATTTTTCCATGTGAAAACTTGACTTGGTACAAGTTCATTATAGTAAAGAAAATAGATAAGGTTATTCCTATATAGTATTTGTTGAATGCGGTCTTTTTTTTATATTGTATAACTTTAACTTTTCTGAGAAAAATATTAGTTGCAGAGAATCTCTAGATTCCAAAGTCTAATGGTTTCAATTGACTGGTTAAAAATCTAGTAATTATGATCCTAAATAATAAAGTACAAATTTCACCCTAAATTATTCTTTTCTTTTTAAAAATACAGAAACTCACTTTCCAGTTGTATATTATTTATACCTCTCAAATTTAAGGGTTTTATCCCTAAAATTCTTCGGTTGAGATTCCAAGAATTGTATCTTTTCTCTATTTTTGTTGCTTCACGAAAAGATTTATTCTACCATTCTTTTCTCTTCTTTTAAAGGTTGTACAAAAGTCTTTTATGAAGATAATATATATTTCTTTGTTCTTCTACGTTAAGTACATATATACACTTCCCTTTCTTAATGAATTATATTCCTTTCCGTAGATATTTACAGGGTTGACAGATTATTTCTTCAATTCCGAACTTGGGCCTGTGAGTTATGGGCCCACGAAGCCATTCTGAGACTCTCACGGTCTCCTTAAAATGATTTTGCAGCACTTTTCCATTGGTCCCACCACGATGAGAGACATCTCTCACCAGGCAGCTGATTCCGGATTACAACAGGACCTTACTTCTGTACTTCCCTTGGAATAACATACCAAAGCCCACGGGAATGTTTCGGCCGCCTCAGGTTCTGTTGATTCGGTTCGCTCCTCCATCCTCCGACGCAAAACGTTGTTGCTTCAACTGTGGAGGTCTTGGTCAGTATTTTAATATTTCGGATATAGTCTTCTTCTTTGCGTTTGAAGGAGTGCGCTTCTGCCTCCTGCTTGGAAGGAACGGAAGGCCGCCCACGCCAACTGCTCCTGACCCTGGGTTACCCACTATCCTTGGACACCCAATCTCCCTCAACGTCATCATCTTCAGCAGCGGCTTCCTTTAACAGCATCTTCTCTCACAGCTTTCACATTCGGCTCTCCTTCTGGCTCTTGCATTTCTCTTTAACTTGTCCTAGCCTACAAACCTGACTGCCTTGACATTTCAAATTGTGTCATTGACCAAGGAGCATGGACGCGCTCATCGTGAAGGCCGTGTTCGGTCATCATTGACATCGATTTCTTGTTCTGTCTTATAATTAATGCCAAAATTCTTCATCCAGTCCAGGTTTCCGAGCCACGCAAGTTCTTCAAGTTTTTTTTTTTCATCAGAGTCTGGCGATGTTGTAGACTGGTCGTTGCGAGGCTCCCTTGTAGGAACATTTCTCCTTTATCAGAATCATCTTCACTATCTCTGTCATCTCTTTAACATACTTCACGCTCTGTCATCTCTTTAACATACTTCACGCATTCAGATTTATGCCAATTAAACCTTGAATAGCCGCCTTCGATAGCTTTTCATTTGAAGATCAAACACATTACACATGACTTTGTCTAGACATCCATGGCTCCAGAAAATAAAACAAAATGCTGGTAAACAATAAAAACATACACAGACAGACTTAAATTCACCTCAAACTCATTTCTATTATTTACAAAGTATTATTTACAAAGTCGATTACAAGTTTTAAGGCATTTCAGCCTTAATCCAGAATTTCTCCAGCGACTACATTTTGCCCTCTCTCATACCCATAGGTTTCTTTCCTCTCCTTCTTCTTCATTCACTTATGAATCTTTCAGTTTTTTTATAACACATACATTCAGTTTTTAACTGATTTTTAACTAAAATTAGTTTCTTAACCGAATCTGGTTCAAGATTGCCTTGGCTGTCCATGTGGTCATCCACATGTCTTCTTCTTCTAAATTTTGTTCGTTGAGGTGTCCGGATGCTCCTGCATCATTATTGGTCTCTTTCTCATCGGCGGCTAAGGAGCTAACCCCAAGTTTCCTTCTTATATACAATTTTCAATGTGACATCTACTCAGTTAGGGTCTGTACAACTTATTTCTATATATTTTATTAATAATGACCTTCCAAGGCCAATTGCATAGAGATTCACCTCTAGTCAGATCACCCTGGGTTTGTGTGTTTTGTGTGTATTATGTTTCATATGCACGACCATTAATCTGAATGAAAGTTTGATAAAAGATAAGAGTTCCTTGCCCAAACTTGTGCTGCTTATTATAGTCAATATATGCTAGGATAGATTCATGCTCATCACTTTTATCATTTTAAAAGAAGACTTCAGGGTAGAAGCTTCAGAATGTTAAGGTGAATATTTTATTGGTACAAATTTATTTGAATTTAAGAAATTTGAATAATTTAAAGGAGATATAAAATATAATTTCTTATAATTTAACTTATAAGACATTAAAATACATTTTTTATTATAAATTTATGTTATAATAAATTTAAAATATATGTGATATCTATTATTAGAAAAATTTTCAAAATATAAATCTTGAAACAATAATTGATAGTAGGTAATTTGTTCATCCATATTTCAAATCCACGTTATAATGCATATATATAATAGAATATCATAATGTACCTACACTAAAATAGCTATTATAGAAAACACAAATAGTTATTATCGATTATTTTCTAGAAAATTTATCCAATCTATACTAAGTTATGTTAAGTTCAACATTGCTATATTTAGTATACAACATAGATTTTAATCCAATTTATACTAAGTTAGGTTAAGTTTAACATTGTTATATTTAGTATACAAGATAGATTTTATAATATTTTTATTTATAACTTTAAATTTGTATTTTAATGATAATTGTTATACTCCATTAAACATATTGATTATGAGAGTGTTTTCTTATTAGTCCCTACCCTCCCGACATGGACTATACTAACCGAAAACTATTAGTTTAGTATTATTCGAGCAGTTTTTAGTCATGGCTCATCAACTATAAACAAAGTTTTTATAGACATATTGATTTATGATGTTATTTGGCCTCTTCCCTAGGACGGAAGCTAATCCAAAGCTAAAAGAATAGGTTATAATTTTTTTGTTTGTTTCATATTTCCAAACATGTAAATACTACCTAAACTAATGTTGGTATTAGTCGAGGGGATTAAATGTTCAGGAACATGCTTGCATATACAAGAGTAGATCAGGACATAGCAGATCAAGTTGTTAGCTATACCACATGGTGGTTGCACAACAGTATTTCCGCCATCTGTAAGTTTCCAGCACAGTGGCGAGTGGATGTTTGTGGCGTGGTGTGGCCAGACAAGGTAGGTTAAGGTAGACTGGACATGCTTCCATTGACCATATTTCCATCAATTGATGAACCTCCAATTCCTGCAAAACCATCTCAATATTCTAAGCCTTCAATTCCTGCAAAACGATCTCAATATTCTCAGCCAACTACTTGGCCTGAGTTCTGTTGAAGCAATAGCAATCAATCATCATCTCTGATCCAACTGCTGGACCTGAGTTTTGCTGAAGCAACAGCAATCAGTCGCCGTCCAGGGGGCAAGCAGTAGCTATCATTTCCCAATCAAGGGGGCCAGTAGTAGAGATCAATCATCATGTAACCCACGATGGCATTCCTCATTACTAAAATCATGGGGCCAAGGCAGTGGTAGCAATTATTTATTTACCAATCTAGGAGGCAAGCGGTAGGGATCATTTCCAAATCCAAGGGCAAGTAATGGGGGATGCATATATAATGGAATGTGCGTATGCAATAACTAGGTATGCGGGAATGGTAAGTGGTAATGGGTGAAAACAAGAAAAGTACCCAATTGAACTTGATGATGTAGAATTTGAATCAATAAAACTCACATTGATACTATGTTTGTTCTACTTATTCATTTAATGCTATAATTCACAGAAATGAAAATACCTTGATTTCCAATACGTGGTGTTTTCTCTCGAGAAACGCACATGGAATTGTTGCTTCTATCTACATATAAAATTCAAAAAATTAAAGTTCTTAGTATTGTCTGAGAGATTTTGGGCCCAAACTAAAAACTTAAGAATAGATAGAAATAAAACATCACATTACAATCCATACCCTATAGATATTTTAAGAAAACATTAAAGAAAAAAATAATGTTCAGGTTTATAAAAGATTGAAATATAACTCTATAATCTCTTGAATTTTTAGGTTGAATGTTTAAATCTTGTAACCCACATGTCAGTCTTCTCTCCTCGATGGAATTTTCATCTTTACATACATCATTTGCACCTTTAGCTACATTGCAACATTGTAAAGGTGTGATCCAACGTTCTTGGCTATCTCACCTGGAATACTATACAGTGATCGTTGAGCTATATATGGACATATGAGGGAAAACCTCATCCAAGGTGCATCATTTATCCTTGAGGCAATTTTCTGACTATTCCTGTGTGTCATATAATTCAGACTCTAGACTCTGTGTCATATGATTTAGACCCTTGGTAACTATAGGCTAGGTATGTAGCAATATTTCTAAGTAGCTCTTTATAGCTGAGAACATGAAACTTGGTCTAAACCTGAAGGGCCATGATTCCAGTTGTGAATTGCGAGTGGATGGGTCTTCACTGGAATCCAACTAGATTTTATTATATATGAAACATGCCCTTTTAGAGTTTTTTTCTATGACAACCCAGATGGGAATCATTCGGGCTACCAAGCTTTTTATGGGCTACTGAACTGCATACCCATTCCACATTAAGGAACGAACAGATAAGTGCTTCATTCACCCATATATCAATTATGATTTCTAGAGCCCTGCCTCCTCCTTATACAGGTCCTCCATTTTCCTTTTCCCCTTGAGGGCATGACAAACAAGAGTTGCTATGATGTTAAGGGGAGATCTAAGATCGACAAGAAAGTCACTTGACCAACTTCGTAGGGGAAGGAGCAAAGCTCACATCCCTTTCCAGAGCCCCTTTGTAGAAGCATCCATAACAGTGGTGGTGTTCTATGTTTATGGATACCGAGACCCGAACATATATCAAAGTTATAAAACAAGAACAGATAAGCACTCCATTCACCTAGATATCAATTATGATTTGTAGATATATTGTCTAGGTTTATCTAATGAATTAACTTTGGTCCTACCTTCCCTCCTTAGTTTCATGGCCGACGTTGAATCCCCCCATTATTAATCCAAGTAATTCTCAGCCATGTTTTATCTAATGTTAAAGTTAGTCAAGGCACGTGGCTTGCATGTAAGCGACATATGTTAGCTATATCAAGTTGCTACATGAGTTTTTCTACTTCACCGCAAGGCCATCTTCCAAACTAGCCCGTGTAAACACTCTACACAAGTAAGTAAAACTAGGTCCAATGTGGGTTGCATGCAAGCATGATGTGGACCCACAATTTTGTTGTGTTGTTTTTATCTCCTGATGTGAAATATTGTTTTAGTGAATATGAAGATTTTATCTCAACTATGTGAATTAGATTTTGAAGCCAGGGTGTAAGCATGACTGGTAGGGCCCATTAACCCAACTCAACATCCCTTTATTATTGTTATTTGTAGATCTATCAATTTATGTGTTTCAAATTGTAGTAATTGTGTGTTGATAGAGTAATAATTTTAGTGTATTAATATGTCAATAAATGCCTATATCAGAGTCTTCATTTCCCTTAACATATATAATGTTCTCATGAACTATTAATTGTACACATGGTCTAAATATTATATCAGCTTTTATTTAAGTGCCCTCGTGTTATCATATGATATCTATGCTCTGTTTCGTGATGGATCAAGTATGGTCTCTAACCTATATGCTCGATTTCCTTTAAATATTGGTTTTGTTGTGATATTTGGTCATCTGTGATCATATTCGAGAGCTTCGAGTCTTAGTAGTTATTTTCCTTTGAGAGCAGGTCATACTTACCTCTGTCCTTACCTTTGGTTCGAATTCACAGTGATCCTCTTGCGTTATTTTTTTAATGCCTGATCTAGATCTCAATTGAGGTTTCAGGGCCGTCAAATTAGTTAGATCTAGTTTTGAAGAGTGCATTGAAGACACATTGACTTGATAAAACTTTTATGCACCTTGATAAAATTGAGAGACTCTATGGTTCTTAGTTTGACAATTGAAGTGTGCTTGATCTAGCGCATCGATTCCTTCCAGTATCTTTGATAATTATGTATTCGATTTTATTAGGTAGCTAATATCTTGTAAATTTCGCAATGGAGGAACCGCACTAAGTACAGGAATAGGGGTCATTTTAGGGGCGAATGTTCACCCTTTGGCGAAATTAAGGGGTTTTAAATTTTTAGTGGGCGAATATTTTGTATCATAGTACATTTTTACAAATCACTTCAAATAGCCCACCTTATTTTAAGGAGAGAGTAAAAAAGGTAAATTCAGCCCTTGAAATTAGGAGTTACAACCTTCGATTCGCCCATTTTCAAGAATAGGTTTTATTTAAGTGAATCCATTCGCCCATTTTCAAGAATAGGTTTTATTTAAGTGAATCCTATGGGTCAAATACCATATTTATAAAAGAGGTATGGTAAATAATTAAAAATATAAAAAGCGAGAGTTGGTTAAACAAAAATAAAAACCTTTTTTTTTATATTTACTCTCATAAGTCACCTTTGTATTTATTGAAGTGGTATGGTAATTAATAAAAATATAAATAAACGAGAGGTATGGTAAACAAATAAAACATTTTTTTTTTTTTAATATTAATACCATGCAAAAACATTATTAACCCTAATATTAGTATTAATAAAAATAAAAATGGCACATGGTATTGACCCATGGTATTCACCAAAATGGCACATGGTATTGACCCATGGTATTCACTTGGAATGTAGCCTATTTAAATGGGGAATTAAACCAGAATAGATCCATCTTTACTCTGGATCTACTAACCCCCGAGAGGTATCAAATATCGTGATATGGAAACTAGCATAGAGTGAAAAAATATTTGATCCGATCAAGAGTAAAAATGGACGCTGTAATTTAATGTATGTTAAACATTTTAGCTTGGTTAAAATAAAAATAAAATAAAAATCAACTATTAGTTTTATTAATTTTTTATAAATTACTAATAGTAATTTCTAAGCTCCAGGTTTATGATAACCCATGGTATTGACCCATGGTATTCATGTGAGCATAGACTATTTAAAGGGGAAATTATATCTTAGATCCATCTTAATTCTCGGTCTACCAAGTGCTCAGAGGGATAAATAGATTTCATCCCCCTAAGAGTGGTAGATGTGGAGTTAAGATGGATATAGGTTGGTTTTTATGATAATGAAGATCTTAAATAGACTTAGGAAATTATATTGTAAAAACATCTCAAGGTGAATGGTTAAAGCATAGACATTGGACAAGTATATTTGTATACTTCTATTTTAAACTGAAACAAATCCAGGGCTAAAACGAATGGATTGATTGCACTAGTCATCATTCTATAACTTTCCAAGATATGCTGGAGTAAACAGATTGTAATTTGGGTAATTTTTCTAATTTCAAACGGGAACATACTTGTGTATTGCCAGGGTGGTTACGAGGTCCCTAGAAGTGGAGTAAACAGATTGTAATTTGGGTAATTTTTCTAATTGCAAACAAGAACATACTTGTGTATTGGTAGGGTGGTTATGAGGTCCCTAGAAGTGAGGAATTTGAATTTTTCTTGGTTTTATATATAGTATTATGTTTTTTCTCATGCTTTTTGTGAATGGCACGTGTGAATTTTATCTTACACCCACTAGATTATCGATATGTAATTTCGGTAATTTTGATTTCAAAAGGTATTTTAAAAAAATGCAATGATTTCATTTGTGTATTCAATAAACACAAGATTTTATAATTGAGTAAAATATTCGCTATGCCTGGTGAGAGATTTGCCAAAACATTATATATACATATCATATTATTGATAAAATCGCCTTCCATTTGTCCTATATACCATGGAGATTCGCCCATTTATTATACATGTAAATTTAGGGGGGATTTTAAAATTTTCCCTGCTTACATGGATTTCGAATCCATTCAATAACATATAGGGGGCAGATGTACTTGTTATAAATCATCTCCTTCCATAGGTTGCCTAAGATTATAATTTTCCACCCCACCTTAGCCCCCGGAGATTTTGCAAAAACTTGGGGTTCCTTTAGCCCCCACCCACCTAGCCTTTTTGGTTTTAAAATCTTGTCCCAGTTGACCCATGCAAAGGTGCGCCCCATGTTTTTCCCCAGCCAAAGGAAGCGGCAACAAATCTATTGAATCCTTCTAAGAATTCCTTTTGGGATCTTGGCAAGGGACATCCAATATACCAGGATGGCCTCCAGCACAGTTTTAATCAAAGTGAGTGTTATGGGCAAATTTAGCGTCTTTTCGAACGACTAACCCCTAGACCTAGTAGCAAGGCTAGAACAACAGTTAAAGTAATTCTATTGTCTTTCCTATAGCTAACAGATAAAAGAAAGAGGAGCAAAAGTACCAACCTAGATCTCTCGCTCGATCCCTCTTCCCTTTGACCGCTTTTGCCACTCCCTTTCGTACTTAACTCACTTGAAAGGTACCTGCACACAAGCCGAGACAAAAAACCATCAAAGCATACATATCGATCTGTTAACTAAACACATTATAGAATCAAAAATACAATGTACATTTCATAACACATGAATGGAACAATGTAAACTTTGAAACAGGAACTATAAACTCAAAACGGGAACTCTGGCCAAAAAACCCCGAAAAAACATCAAAAATAGTGCTAAAAACGAAAAGTGTCGATGCTGGAATAACAACTTTTTTTTTCCAAGGTAAATTTTCAACATGTTTTAAAAATGGCAGTGAAAACCAATTTTTTTGTGCAAAAATTGTCCAAAAAACACCCTCAAAACGAAGTGTTGATGTTCGAATAACATTTTTTTTCTCAATGGTAAACTTTGTGCAAAAAACACCCTCAAAATGAAAAGTGTTGATGCTAGGATAACAATTTTTTGTTAAGGGTAAAATTTCAACATTTCGAAATAATAACGTAAAACATTTTATCATGATCCCGAAAAACATTAAAATTTCAAAAAATGGAAAAAAAAAAAAAAAATAACAATAAACATAAATAAAAATTATACTAAAAACAAAACATAATAATAAAAATAAAAAAAAAACAAATTAACCCTATAAAAATTAGAATTAAAAAACTAGAAAAAAATTACAAATTATAAACAAATAAATAGTAAAAACAAAAAAACAAATATGTAAACCATAGAAAAATTTGGGAAAAGGAAAAAAAAACACACCAAAAAAATTATAAAATTAAGTAGGTAAAAATAGAAAAATTAAAAAAACATTAACAAAAAACTAGAAAAAAATGAAAATTAAAAACAAACTAGATTTGAAAAAAAAAAAGGAAAATTAAAAAAATAAAAATAAA
>APFE030214923.1:315595-340220 GCA_000404065.3 Pinus taeda
GCATTGTACTGAGAGCTGGATAACTGTTAGAGATAAAGCTTTGTGTAATCCTGAGATATTTCCACTTGTGTGATAATATCGATAGTAGGGTTTTTAGTTGAGGCTTTCCCTAGAGTATTCTTCTGTGTTTCATGTGTGATCGATCCTTCTTCTCTGTTATATGTGTTCTGTTTGATCTTGCTCAAATCTATTAAGCTTCTGCAAGTTTGATTGTAGAAGTAGATTAAGTATTTTTCTTTAGTACATTGCATAATCTGATTAATCTACAGTGAGAATTTATACATGGTATCAGAGCAAAGGTGATCAGAGTTGTGAACAACATATTGAGAAGGGAAAAGTCAAAGTTTGAAGTCTTGATTGCAAGTGCAAAATTGAATTCTTGTCACACCTCAAAGTTCACCAATGGCATTCAATGGCTTGAGATTCGAGTATGCACTGGATGGCAGCTCGAATTACATAGAATGGAAGGATCACATGGAAGCAGTGTTAGAAGACAATGGTTTGAAGGATTTTATTGATCAAGAAATCCCCAAGCCAGCTGCAGCTAATGCACAAGAATTGGCGAAATGGAAGAAGTGTGTGGCGAAGGTGAGGAGGATTCTTCTGGAGGGAGTTTGAGACCATATTGTCTCCAGTCTCCATGGGAAGGAGACTCCATTTTCAATGGGGAAGACATTGAAGGACCTATATTAGAACAGTAATGACAAGAGGAACTTGGTGCTCAAGGACAAGCTTCGAAAAATCAAGTGTGAAAAGGGAGACACTATTTCTACATATTTGAACAAGCTCACCACCTGCAGAGATGATCTTGGAAGTGTGGGAATAATGACAGTCAATGATGATATGGTGAGTCTTGCTCTCCTTGGTCTTCCTAAGAGCTGGCATAGCTACCAGGACTCAACCAATGGAAGAGAGAAACTGTCGGATTGGGAACGACTATGGTCGGATCTGATGCACAAGGACATCAAAAGGAGCACCAAAAATGGTTCTTCATCTAAGCATGATGATGAAGAAAATATAGACTTAGCAAGTAAGGCAAGGAAAGGGAAAGGGAAGGCCTGCCATTCCAAATCAAGTTCTTCTCATGGTGGGAAGAAGATTGACAAATCTAAAGTGAGATGCTTTAATTGTCATGAGGTGGGCCATTATGCAACTAATTGTCCATTGAAGAAATCCAAGAAGGGATCCTTCGAAGGATCATAAGGTGAGGCAATGGCCTATCAGTTCAAATTGGTTTTACCCTCATCGCATGTATGGTTTCATCGATGGGGGGTTGTGTTTGGAACCTGGACAGTGGAGCCTCATTCCACATGGCCAACGATAAGAGTTTATTCAGTACTTTGGAGAAGAAATACCTCAAGATGTGCATAGAGATGGATGATGATGGAAATTACCATGTTTCAGGTGAAGGCACGGTTGTGTTTCAGAGGGAGCACGAAGCTCCTCTCACCCTAACTAATGTAAATTATGTGCCTGGACTAAAGAAGAACTTGGTATCAGTCACAATGTTCGAAGAAAAAGAATATGATGTAGTCTTTAGTAAAGGAAAGGCATTCCTGAGACACATAGCCACAGATCAGACAAAGAGGATTGGGATTCAAGTAAAGTATCTCTATAAGCTAGAGGTAGATGACTATGTTGCATTGAGTTCGAAAGCTGAATTGGTGCAAAGCTAAGACATTGGTGAGTTATGGCATAGGCAGTTGGGCCACTTGCATCATGGGGCCTTGAAGATAATGCAGCATATTTCTGTTGGACTACCCAAAGATAAACTTGAGTAAGTGGACACATGCAAACGTTGTACCTTGGGAAAGTACGCCAAGTCTTCCTTTCATGATTGAGACATTCGAGCTGAGGCAATCTTGGAGTGAGTTCATACAGATGGGTGTGGACCATTCTCGACAACCTCCACCATGAAACAAAGGTATCATGTGATTTTCATTGATAATTTTTCGTGTAGATGTTGGATGTATTTCATGCAGAATAAGGATCAAACCTTCTCAAAGTTTTGTGAGTTCAAAGCTTTGGTTGAGAAAGAATTAGGAAAGAAGATCAAGACCTTAAGAAGCAAAAATGGTGGAGAGTATGTCTCTCAAGAATTTAAGGACTTCTGTGTAGTGGAAGGAATTAAATGGGAGTTAACGACACCTCATAACCCATAGCAGAATGGAGTGGCCAAGAGGAAGAACAGAATAATTGTGGGGGTAGCTCAGGTGATGTTGCATGACCAAGGCCTACAACTTCATTTGTGGGTTGAAGCATGCAACACAATGGTCTATTTGTATAATAGAAGCCCATGTCTTATACTTGGGACGAAGACACTAGAGGATGCTTTCTCTAGGAAAAAACTAGATGTGGGTCACTTCAGGATCTTTGGCTCATCGGTAAATTTCCATGTGACCAAGAATGCCCAGAAGAAGCTTGAGCTGAGAGCTGAGTTGGGGATACTTGTGGGTTACATTGATACACCCCATAACTATCGGGTGTTCTTGCCCACCAGTCAGAGAACAATGGTTCGCATAGATCTTAAGTATGATGAGAAGAAGGCCATGCGAGTTTCCCTTGAGAGGGAGCTCCAACTATAGGTCGTGGAGGAACTTTTGGTTCCTATGGAGAAGAAGCCTCAGATTGATGTGGAACAGCCACATGCAAAGGTTCCAGGAGGGGAGACATCCACTCAAGCAAAGTCTTCCAGAGACGGGCAGAAGCACATTAGAGAAGCTCACAAATTTTTGTCAGATGCAAGAGAGAATGTGGGAGAACCATCTTCTCAATGCAGACAGAGGAGGTCACCTAATAGGTACACTGGATGCATGCCCTTTGTTGGGGAATGTGTTGACGCTAAGCAATCTTCCTTTGAGGAAGCAGTGCAGTAGCCGATTTGGGTTGATGCTATGGTTGAGGAGTATGACTCCATAATTTCACATAGTGTTTGGGATGTTGTTCCAAGACCAGAGAAAAAGTCAGTTGTGAGTTCCCCTTGGCTTTACAAGGTAAAGCAAGATATTGATGGTAGTGTGGAGAAACATAAAGCAAGATTTATTGCCCATGGTTTCTCACAGGTCAAGGGGATCGGCTATGATGAGACTTTTGCTCCTGTATCAAGGTACTTATCTATCAAATCGATGTTGGCACTATCATCATAGATGGGTTGGGAGATCCATTAGATGGATGTGAAGACTGCATTCCTCAATGGAAAGATTGAGGAAGAGGTGTACATAGAGCATCCGGAAGGTTTTGATACCTTTGATTGTGAATCACATGTGTGCTGACTCAAGAGAGATTTTTATGAGCTGAAGCAAGCATCTCATGCTTGTTACACCAGGATTGACAACTATTTCATTGGGTTGGGCTTCATAAAGAGTGAAGCAGATGCGAATCTGTACTACATCATGGTAGAAGGTAAGCAGTTGATCATTGTTCTTTATGTCGATGATCTCATATTGATAGGTAATGATCAGTTGATCTTCTCTTGCAAGGAGGACCTTGTAGGAGAATTCAAGATGAAATACATGGGTCTCATGCACTACTTCCTTGGCATGGAAGTGTGGCAGAAGGATGGGGAGTTGTTTGTGTCTCAAGGCAAGTATGCCAATGAGATACCCAAGAGATTCCACATGGAGAGGTGCAAGCCCATGTAGACTCCTCTAGTAGGTAACTAGAGGAAGGAGGATTCTACTTCAGGAGAAGTAGTAGAGGCTACTGTGTATCGGCAGCTTGTGGGTTCACTCATCTACTTAATGAACACACGACCAGATTTGTGCTATGTGGTGAACCGGCTGATTCAAGCTATGATTCATCCCTCCAAGTTGTTTTGGAAGGCAGCTAAGCATGTTTTGAGATACCTCAGAGACACATCTAAGTATGTATTATGGTATAGATGGACAGAGGGAGTGAAGCTACACGACTTCATAGATGCAGATTGGGTAGGGAGTCCATCAGATCAGAAGAGCACATTAGGAGGAATTTTCAACCTTAGGTTAGCTGCAGTTTCTTAGTACAACAGGAAACAAAGGTCAGGTGCACTCAGCTCAGCAAAGGCTGAGTACATGGCTACAAGTTAGCAGCATGTGCGGCCATTTGGAAGCAAAAAATTCTAGTTGGTTTGTTTGATCAGAGGATGGATCCAACTGTAATCTATTATGATAATCAGAGTTGTATCAAAATCTCTGAGAATCCAGTATTTCATGATAGGTCCAAGCACATCGACATTCAGTATCATCATCTCAGAGACTATGTGGTGAGGAGGATCGTGTTGTTGCAGTATGTTTCAACCAAGGAGCAAGATGATGGCATTTTGACTAAGGCATTGTCAAAGTGTAAATTTGAGTTCCATAGAGATAGGATCAAGGTGGCAGATAATCTCTTTCTGGTTGAGAGGGAGTGTTGAAATGTGATAACAAGAATATTCAAATTTTAAGTTGTCCTTGAATTAAAATTAAGAATTAAAATTTGAATTTAGTCTCACCAGTTGTTCGAAAAATAATTAATTAATATATCTTGGATTAATTAGTTGGAGAAATTCAAACATGAAGTCTTTTTGAAGTCATGCAATAGTTATCCCTTTGATTGAGGAAGTTATCCCTTAATTAAGGAGATAAGGATGAGTTGTATTTGAGTTGTAATTAGTTGGTTTAGTTAACTGAGTTAGGTCCAGTTAAATTAGTTCCAAACAATTTGGGGAAATTATTGTGAGTTCAGTCAGTTAATGCATGCATGCATGAAACTAGTATACTCCAAATAACTGAATATTATCTCTTAAATAACTCATGCATGTCAGTTTAGGCAAAGGACCAGTTGAGATTAAAGATAGGGACAATCTACTATCAGTTGCTATATTTTTACTATAAGAAAATCTCTTGCCTGCGGAATTCATTCCTTGATATTTGTATAGTTTTACAGTGTGTTCGAGCAGTGTGTGAGATCACTGTCACACAAGGTTATAGCAGGAATACCCATGGAAAATAACACAAGGAAATAGGAGGCTTGGAGGACAGAGAGAAAGGCATATGAGTTGTCTAGTCTACCTATGAGCAACGAGAGGGATTGTACTCAGAGCTGGATAGCTATGAGAGCTAAAGCTTTGTGTAATCCTGAGGTATTTCCACTTGTATGATAATACAGATAGCAGGGCTTTTAGCTGAAGCTTTCCTCAGAGTATTCTTCTGTGTTTCATGTGTGATTGATTATTCTTCTTTGTTATATGTGTTATATTTGATCTTGCTCAAATTGATTAAACTTCCGCAAGTTTGATTGCAGAAGTAGATTAAGTAATTTTCTTTAGTACATTGCATAATCAGAGTAATCTACAGTGAGAATTTCTACATTTCTATCCGCAAATATTTAGAACCATAATTCATAAAATTAGTAATATTTTTAAATTTTTAAATATTCATCCTTTTTCAAAAACTTCCATTTCCATTGTTTTTTCAGGAGTTACCATTTTTCAAGGTTTTCTAAGATTTCAAAATTTATGATTCTTCTCTCACTTTATAATTTTCAAAGAACTTGGCTATTTTGGATTCTATACTAAGGAAGCAAGGAATTTTGAACAAGAATCGGAGGAACATGAGAAATTTTTTTAAGAGATTTACAACTTTTCATTTTAAGATTTTGCCTTTCAAGATTTATGGCTTTTCACTATTTTTTAAGATTTCAAAATTTATGATGCTTCCCTCACTTTATAATTTTCAAATTACAGGTGATTCTAGGGCACTGGGCTATTCTAGATTCTACATGAAGGAAGCAAGGAATTTTGAATTGGAATCAGAGGAATATGAGAAATTATTTTTAAGAGATTTATCGCTTTTCATTTTATTAGTTTTTTCAAGATTTCAAAATTTATGATGCTTCTCTCACTTGGCTATTATGGATTTTCTACGGCACTTGGCTATTTTGGATTCTACATAGAGGAAGCAAGGAATTTTCAACCCAAATATGAGGAATATGAAAAAAAATTTAAAGAGATTTATTGTTTTTCATTTTAAGGTTTGTTTCCAAGATTTACAACTTTTCACTATTTTTAAGGTTTCAAAATTTATGATGCTTCTCTCACTTTATAATTTTCAAAGTACACGTGATTCTACGGCACTTGGCTATATTCTATGACACTTCGCTATTCTGGATTCTAAACGGAGGAAGCAAGGAAATTTGAACCAGAATCAGAGGAATATGAGAAACTTTCAAAGAGACTCTCTAGCATGCAATGGAAATTAGGAGCGAATTATTATTAATTTAGATAAGTATTATTATTTGTAGAACTTAGTTGTAGTTTTAATCATGCAAACTTATTCTCAATAATAATAATAATTGAAAATTATATATACATATATAACATGATATAAATATATATTAATATAAATGGTTATATTATGTAAGATACCCTCATATTGCACCATAAAAGTAATCTCAATTAGCCTCATTACATATGGCAAAAACCGGGAAGAGGGTTTGTGATGACTATCTTAAAAAAAGAAAAAAAAAACTTGTTTATTAGTTATTAGTTAAAAAAATGTGAAAAGACAAGCAATTTTTGATAATAAAATATTTTCAATTCGAATATTTGAAAAAAATTATTTGATGATGTTATTTTTTGTGCATATTTGTTTTTATATTAAAAAAAGAAATATTGTTAAAACAAATGTTACTAATTTGAATCATATTTTATCAATGACTAAATTCATTCCTTATATTTAGGAATTTATATGATAGATTTGTCCCTTATATTTAGGACTTTATAGAATAAATTTGAAACAATTTATTAAATTTGGAATTACCAAATTTTATTAAATCTTGTGTTAATAAAATAATTTAAATATAAAATATATCTAGACTTATTTGGATAAAAGTGACATTTATTTGGGTGATTTTGGTAAAAGTAAATAATAAAAATAAATATTAAAAATTTGTAGATATGACATTATTTTATTATTTTCTTAATTTTTTCTTAGGTGGTTATTTTTTAGTTGAATTTTCCTCTAAGTGAATTTTATGTATTATTATTTTGTTTAACCAAATTGTTTTTAATAGCTATTATTTGTATTGCCATTTTTATTGTCAATCTTTAAAGGATGCTAGCACGATGGAAGAGTACCTACTTTATAAGTAGGAGGTTGGTGGCTCGATTTCACAGTGTCCTAATATGAATTAATAAATTATATTGTAGTTTATTTTTAATTAAATACTTTTAATGTTGGTTTATTTCAATGTTGAGATATTTTCTAGATTCATTATTTTATATTTTCTCTAAAGAGACAAAAGTGATGTTGTATTGTCTTTGAATGTAATTTTTTATTGTCTCTAGAGAGACAATAGTTAGGATTAGAGATATTGTCTCCTTAAAGAAAATATGTCTTTAATCCCAACTATTATCTCTGGAGAGACAAAAATGAAATTGTCTCTCAAGAGGAGGAGGAGGCAATACAAGCTCAATCTCAGGAGGAAATGGAGGATTGGGTGTATCTTCTTCCAGATACGGGTCATACTCGTGGTCGAATGACCTTATATAAACAATATTTGCACGTATATTGGGTAATGAAGAGGCTTATGGCCAAGGCTATGGAACAAGTAGCCATGGAAATGGCAGAATTATCCCAGGGGATTCCAAATCTGAAAAAGGAGCTCAGGAACATTCAAATCACCTTGCTCATGCAGGATAAGAGGCTGGAAGAAATTCAGAAACAGATACAGGCGAGCAGATTCGGAATAATGAAGGAGAAGGAGCAGCAGGAAGATGCAGGGGACCAGTAAAGAAAAGGCATGTTTTTTGGAGGTTTTATAAAGTCTAGTTCTAGTTTATATTAGCTATGTATAGGACTTTTGTTCAATCTTATATGCAGTCAAAAAACAGTAGTAATAGATATAAGGCTGATGTATATAAAACTTGGAAAGATAGACTGAAAACTTATTGTTTTTGGCTAGCTATTAAAAACTTCAGGTGGTCAAGAAACCCAGTTTCCCCTCGGGGAGGTTTGAGATCACCACAAGATTGTAGTGGTTTCAATTTTTGGCAATAGAAAAAAAGGGTCTCTCCTAAGCTTACCAAAAAAAAAAAATGTCTCTCAAGAGACAAAATGAAAATGAAATTGTCTCTGGGGAGACAAAACGGTTTGTGTTATATATTGTCTTTATAGATACAATATTTTAAGACAATTTAATTTAAGACACCCACTTAAAGACAATATTTGAGACAATACACAAGTTTTCTTTTGTCTCAAGTTAAGACAATTTACTTAAAAATTGTCTTAAATATTGTCTTAAAACCCCCGTTTGTGTTGTAGTGAACATTGCAACAATGAGTATCAAATTAATTATCACTTTTCAATAATGTATATCATAATGTCACGTTGGATTCATTTTAATACCATTCAAATGTGACAATACGAAGATCTATTGTAGTCTCACATGTGACATGGATTTTTCGTCTGATTCTGGTGAAAAAAATTGTGGCCAAATCTTGATTTGTGTTGTTTAAACTATTTTTTTGACTACATATATGGATTTAGCACCCTAAAAATCCTTGGGGCGCTTTGATTGTAAAGAGTTCACCTGTCAAAATTGTGGTTTCAATGAGTCCGTGTCAGATTTTTGATAAATTAGGTGAGAAAATAAATCAGAAAACTTTCCAAAAGATCGCACTTAAAATATGCTCATATAATAATAATAATAATAATAATAAGTAGTAGTAATAATAATAATAATAATAAACCCAAGAGGTTAGTATTATAACCCCAATAGATGAATATTATAAAACCTAGGGATTAAAACCCCAAGTGATTAATATTTAAAACCCTATGGATTAAAAACCCAAGGGATTAATATTAGAAATAGATAGAAATTTAGAAGGGTCTACTAAATCCACATTAATAGTAATGATAATTAATAATAATAACAACAATAATAATAAGCCCAATTGATTGATATTATTTTTTTTTGTGTAAACTTGGAAGATCTCTATTTATTTCTATTTTCAAAGGAACATTTCACAACCATTTGTTGATGCAGGGGGTTTTCCTGCCCGAAGGAAACCAGGTATCCACCTGTTAGTTTTAAATCCTCTCCAAAATTTAAATAAGTTCATTTCTATCCATCTAGCAGCATTGTATTGGCTGTCTATTCTACTGACTCGGCTTATCAAAATAAACATAATTATATTGTTCATAGTCAAAACCATTTTTGAATCTAACTAGCTCACTGTGTCACTCCTCATCAGAGGATGTTACAAGTGCAGGTGCCTTCGCATTGGATCCTGACATCTTGCTTCGCTGCTCAATTCTCTATTTTAGGTCTGTCAGAGTCTATTCAATTCTACCCAGTGCTAGATTGTTTCTCTATGTCTGGATCTGGATTTCCACTATCTCCTATAATAGTCCTGCATAGATTGAGTCCTTTTCTTTGTTCTAATTCTGTGCCTCTGTTTCTTCTCCCGCTACATGCTCTTTGTGTAGGGTGATGGCCCGAGCCACCACGTTCTTCATAATCCAACATGTTGTATGGTTTTCTTGAATAGTGGGTGCCTCCCTCGAGTAGAGCCTGGGTCTGGCACCATGCTTTCCCATTCATCCATGGGGATATCTCGGTATTTGAGATTGGCTTTTAAATCTATCTCCCAACTTGCAATCTGAACACTAACTTTTGGCAGATTTTCTTCCATGTAGGCATTGATGATTTCCTTCATGTGTTCCTCAATAGGATTCTTGCCTCTTTTTTTTGGTTGTTCGGTTATTCCCTCCTTCTTGGTTCCTCTATTTTCTCTTTTGGGGGCCATTTTGGGTGCATACCTTCCCTGTCCTACTCCATTAGCTACCTGATCACCTGTTTTCTCACTTCATTCTCTACGTTTGTCCTTCCTCTAGCTGTCCTCTTCCTTCTTCTTGATCTTTCCTCCGTGTTTGCTCTAGATTTCCTCTCCTGTTCATATTTCCTTCCTTATCCTTTTCGAGTAGTTTTCTAAGGTCCACCATTTCCTCCTTCTAGCTTAGCTCAGCCTAACTTTCATCCACTGGCCTTCCTCCATTTCTACATCCCCAATTCGTCAAGCTGTCTATTGTTTCATTTCCCTTCCTTCTCACATGGGTGGGAGGGATGTAGGCTACCTTTCACAATAATTCACTTATTTCCTCCACTAACTAGGCCGTTCTCTAACTTCGACTCATTTTTTCTGCTGAAGTGCCATTATGTAGTTGTTTCACAATGTCTACCACTATTTTCGCATCTCGTTCCACTTGCAACTTTTGGTACTTCTCCTTTATGGCAATCTCTAGTCCTCTTCTCAGCGCATGAAGCTTAGCTTCATTGTTGGTTGTGTTGCCGCAATCCATCATGTAAATTCTGAGTGTCCTGCCCCTGTCATCTCTAAATACTCCTCCTATCCCTACCTCTCTTGGGTTACCCTTCATTGCCCCATCGAAATTCAACTTGATGAAGCCCTGTTGGGGATTACTATAGTAGTTGTTCTCTTCAGGCTCATTATTATGGTATTTCCCTACTGTAACTTTCATCATTCTTGAATTTAGTTGCAGGCGAGCCATTATTCTTTCCTCTTTCTAGTCAAATTTCCAATCTTCCTCATACCATTTCTCTGTGAGAATGGTCTCCCTTATATTCTGGGTGATTTTGTTTCATATCTCGTCATTTTCTCTACCATCTTCCTTAAAGGTCAGGCAGTTTCTATCTTTCCAAATTTTCCATAGAACGAATACTAATGAAAGTTTCCAGGCTCTGTTCAGGATTATATTTTGGTAAGGTTTTTTCAGCCATTTTTCTATTGTTATTTTGATACTATTTTTATCTATGTCACTGATTTCAAAAATATCCTGGTGTTGTCTCCACAGATTGTTGCTAACTTTGCAGTTTTTAGTTACGTGCTCCATGGTTTCTTCGTGTACTTCACAGAGAGTGCAACACGAAGGGCCTTGTGTTCCTTTTTTCCTTAGCTGGTCCTGTTAGCCTTGGAGGCGTTTGGCCCAAAAATTAACCCAAAACAGTCCCAAAGTCTCCAAAGTTTTCTTAAAATCATGCCAAAGAATTCAAGTATGCCCCAAAAGTCTTCCAAATCCTCTTAAGGATCATTCAAAGTCAAAACCATCACATGCCAATAGCCCTTGGAAGGGCAGAAATACACTATCAGTAGGCAAAAACACATTAAAATAGTAAAAAAAACTAAGTATCGCAGGTTTGAGCATAGAAATGCACATCAGCCGTTATATCTAGCTGATCAATGGCCTAGATCTAAAGGGAAAATCACAAATCGACAAGCAGAAAGGACTTAAGGTTCAGCAGACAGCACCCCCTATCAGTAATCTCTAATGATCAGATCGATGGGTCGCAATCGATGGGTACATATGCCATGATATATGCAAGACCTATAAGATGAGTGACATGTGATGGTGATTGATCACATCATTATATCACATCAGCAATCATCATGGAGCGGGCCCTTTGCATATATGTGCATGATGCGATAAGACCCAGACTCGATGGGTTTCGGAAGAAAAATATATATAGTTTCAAGTCCACAAAAGCCTATTTTTTAATAATTTTTGTGTATTTTCATTATTTAAATGAAATACAAAGCAAGCCTGGGGTAGTGAAATTGCGATGAATCTCGGACTCGAAAGTGTTCGGGAATGAAAATGTATAATTTTTCAAGTCTGCCACAACCATTTTTTAATGTCTTTCAATGCTTTAATGCATTTTTGAAGCACAAAAGAAATCACTAAACAAGCAGTATTTTGGGCAGGTTGTGGGTGGTAAATGGTTTTGGCTAGGCTATGCCTGATGCCATACATTGGCTGCCATGTGTCCAGGATGAGGAGAGAGAAAACCACCCTCATCGGGTGGTTAACCCTAGTACAAAAGAGGCACCCAAAATGGATCACCACTGTTTGATCTAGAACTCCCAAATCAACGGTGGAGATGCAATATCAGCTCAAAGGCGGACCCAATAGGAATATATGCCATGTTTAAGGACTTTTGAAGTCTGAAAGGAACAAATTTGCGGGATTTTTATAGTGTTGCTTTGTTTTTCTATGTTTAACAGAAAAACAGTCACTCTAAATGTTTAAAAGATAACAGGGGCCCCAATATCCATTCCAACGTAGAACAGAGAATGGAAAGGGAAACAACAGGGCCTAGCACAATGTAGCCACAACAGACAAAACTGATCATGGAGTGGACAGCGCAGTTCACCTAAACAAATAGAATGATCATGGAGTATCTCTTACACGAGAGAGCTCCCTACCAGCGCAGCCAAAAGATCAGAATGCGGTTATTATTCTGTTAGAAGAAGAAACCCCCGAGCCTATGCATGCCTAGTCATGGAATCAGGTTGTTAAAAAAATAGGAAGGATAGATTAAGGCACTCCGAGCCTTTGAGAGCTCGGGAGCATTGTAAAAGGCCTATAAAAGGTTGGAAACTAAAGGTAACAAGGGTTCAACTTCTGGAGACTATTGAGACTTTGCTACTCAAGATTATCATCTACATTCATTAGTAATATAAGTTTCTTTTTTTGTTATATGTTCAATGGCCATTTCTCTTTTGTTCTAAGATTGTACTTGGATAGCTTATTCATGTTTCTTCCGTATCTAATGCTAGATAACTGTCATCTTATCTCTGCATTGATAAATTAGATTTGCAAGCTTCTTTACTGCCTGTAGCTAGCCATTCATATGTGTTATTATATATGCATCTTCCAGTACAATTAGTATTCTCATTTGCTCCCTCTAGCTAGCCATTCATATGTGTTTATATATATGCATCTGTTGGTATGGTCAGTATTCTCCATCCATTCATTGAATCGACAAACTATTGAGCATTAGTGGTCTAAAGTCTTGGAAGTTGAGGGTGTTCATGCATGTCTTGAGTAAAAACATTGTTGAAATGGTTATCTGGCTTGATCTAAACAATCATCCATTCCAATAGTTCTGAGAACAATATTTAAGATTATATGTTACCAGCCATCTCCAAGCTGCAACCTAGGAGAGTTTGCTCTAGTGATAACATAATTGGCACCATTGTTGGGAAAAGGAAGTTGAAGCTCGGCTTCCTTGGGAAATGACATAGATCTAGCTTTGATGATAGACAAATTCTGGGCACTTTTTTGGTTGTAATCACCTATCTGGCAACTCTACTGGAAAACAAACCTCTTAGTGTCTCCACTTCATAGTTCTGGCTCAGTTTGTGAGGCATACTTAGAGAAATACTCAGAAGCTACAAGCTGACCTAGTACCTGACCCTGAAAAAATCATCAAAGATAGAAAGGTATTGTAGAAAGGAGCATCAAGTTCAAGTAAACCTAAACAATCTTCTATATCTCTTCAATAAAGGCCTGTAATAGAACAAATACATGTTGAGAGTATAGCATCTAATACTAGCAGTGAACAAAAACTCTTAGAGATTCATAAAGCTCCTTATTCTTTAGGTTCTCCTTTTGTTGTAAGCCCAAAGGAAACCTCACCTCCTATCCATCATACTCCTTTAGTCTTATCAATCACTTTTCAACCCTCTATCATTCAGGCTACCAGTACTCTTTTAACCACCACAACTATGGTAGGTCCACAAGCACCTACCAAAATGGAAAGACTCATAGCTACTAGGTATGGACCTCTAATACTACCCACTCCTTTGAATGCTATACCTACTGGAGAATATCAAAATATATTCCTATGTTCATTGGAACAGAAGGTGTTTTAGCTGAAGAACATCTTGAGTCATTCTATAACTATGTTGATAACCTGGTCATTAGTGAAGATGATGTTTAGATGAGAGTCTTTGTCCAAAGCCTAGATGGAGAGGCTAGAAAATGGTTCAGGGAACTGACCCCAAGATCTATAGCAGATACCGAGGATTTAGATGATGCATTTCTAAAGCATTGGGGGGGATAAGAAGGATCTTCTCTACTACCACACTGAGTTTCAGAACTTAAAGAGGGAAACTGGTGAGTTGCTATTTGATTTTAATAAGATATTTAACCTCATCTATAGCAAGATACCAGCTGAAGTGAAACCCAGCACTACCTTCGATAGACTCATCTATGCCAGTGCCTTTGATTCTGACTTCTATTTACTGTTGAGGGAGAGGCAATGTGCTTCTTTGTATGATATGCAAGATGCAGCAGTGGAAGTGGAATCAAACATCATGGCTACAGAAAAGCTCAAAGGTAATGTTGATAGAAGGATATAGAGGGATGAGCCTTCGTCATCTTCAGATCCCAAGATTGATAAAATGGCCAAGATGATAAGAGTCATTAGCCTCTGAAGTTTCCAAATTAAAGGTTGAGAAAAATTCTGGGAAAGGAAGGGTTCTTAATACCTTCGCTCCTCCAAGTCTAAATCCATATAGAATGGAAAATGACCAGTTGTGGATCTTGCGAAGAAACAAAGATGCCAATGAAGACCAAAGGGTGAAAACAACTTTTTAGAATGCAGTCAAGGAAGAAGAGCAGTTTGAAGAAGAGGATGAGATCCATTATATGGAAGACAAAGGCAGTGCCCCTTTTTCAACCAAAGCTACCTATGAGAAGTCATTATTTAATGACCAGATAAGCCAAGAATGGGATGGTGAAGTTGTTCTACAAACTGAAGATCAACACCAATATAATCTGAGGTGATGATGAATAATGTCAAGGAAATTCATGTTCATAATGTTGTTGTCCTACAGAACAACAAGCTAAAAAGCAGAAGTAACCAGTAGTTGATCCTATCATCCTCAAAGCTCCAGCCATAGAGAATGAGTCCTTCAAGACACCTATCCTTGAGGCTCTTGAGCCTAAATCCATCCAAGCCTCCACTCAGCTTAAGAAACCAATTTTCCAGATCATAGAGGAAGAAGGCCAACAGATTTGGGACATGTTCTTTGATGGGGCTTGCTCTAAGGAAGCTATAGGAACAGGTGAAGTCCTTGGTCCCCCACACAAGAATGCATTGATTCGTCTTTTATATTAACTTTTCAGATCACAAATGACATAGAAGAGTATGAAGTAGACCTTATCATTCAGCAGGTGTACAAAACCTTCCAAGCAAAACATCCAAGGCTGAAAGCATACAGAGATGAGGTGAAATATAGACCATCTCTGCTTGATAATGTCAAATGCTAGAAATTTTTTGAAGTAGATGATCAAATCAATAGGCTTTTGCAAGTCTTTGATTATTTTGTTGATATGCACATTGACCAAGAGAAAGAAACCTTTGATAGAAAGGTAAAAAGGGTCAATTTTTAGTTTGGTGACTTTTAGGAGATGTTTTTGATGGCCCTGTCAATGGGCAGTTTCTGAAAATTTATTTTAGTTAAGGTTTTCAAGCCTTGGTATTGTAAATATGTTTTTTCAAGCTTTTACTAAATAGACTCCATGCCCAATGCAACACTAGGAGGAAGATTTGATCTTGTTTTTCATAGGAAAGGCATTGTTTTGTAGTTCTCGAAACCTCACAAGGAGGATTTGATCCCCAGAAGGACCCAGTATTAGCCTTGGAGGCGTTTGGCCCAAAAATGGACACAAAACACTCCCAAAGTCTCCAAAGTTTGCTTAAAATCATGCCAAAGGATCCAAGTGTGCCCTAAAAGTCTTCAAAATCCTCTAAAGGATCATTCAAAGTCAAAACCATCGCATGCCAAGAGCCCTTGGAAGGATGGAAATGCACTATCGGGAGGCAAAAACATATTAAAAAAGTCAAAAAACCAAGTATCACAAGCTTGAGCATAGCACTGCATAGAAGCTATTAGATCTGGCCAATCAACAACCCAAATCTAAGCAGCAAATCACAAATCGGTGAGCAGAGAGGACTTAAGGTTTGGTGGAGGACAACCCCAATCAACGATCTCCAATGATTGGATTGGCGGGTCATAATCGGTGGGGAAATTCGCCATGATATATGGAAGACCTCTGGGATGAGCGACATGCAATGACGATTGATGGCATTGTTATATCGCATCAGCGATCACCATGGAGTGAGGCCTTTCCATATATCTGCGCGATGTGATAAGACCCAGACTCGATGGGTTTCAGAAGAAAAATATGTATAGTTTCAAGTGCGTAAAAGTCAAATTTTTAATATTTTTATGTATTTTCGTTGCTTAAATGAAATACAAAGGAAGCCTAGGGCAGTGCAATTGCGATGAAGCCCGGACCTGAAAGGATTCGAGAATGAAAATGTATAATTTTTTAGGTCTGGCATAACGATTTTTTAATGATTTTAAATGTTTTCATGCATTTTTTAAACAAAAAAGAAACTGTGAAATAGGCAGGATTTCGGGCATGCCATGGGTGGTAAATGATTTTCACTGGGCTCTACCCAATGCGATACATTAGCTGCCACATGTCCAGGATGAGGAGAGAGAAAACCACCCTGATCAGGCGGTTAACTCTAGTACAAAAAAGGCACCTGAAATGGATCACCATCATTAGATCTAGAACTCCCAGATCAATGGTGTAGATGTAATATCACCCCAAAGGTGGACCCAATAGGAATATATCCATGTTTAAGGACTTTTGAAGTCCGAAAGGAACAAATTGGTGGGATTTTTACAGTGTTGTTGTGTTTTTCTGTGTTTAACAAAAAACCAGTCACTCTAAACGTTTAAAAGATAACAACGGCCCGAATAGCCATTCCAACACATAATAGAGATCTGAAAGGGAAACAACAAAGCCCAACACGATGCAGCCATATCAAACAAAATTGATCATGGAGTGGACAACATAGTTCACCTAAACAAATAGAATGATCATGGAGTATGTTTGGCATGAGAGAGCTCCCTGCCAGCACAACCAAAAGATTAGAATGCGGTTATTCTTCTATCAGAAGAAGAAACCCCCGAGCCTGTGTGTGCCTAGTGATGGCACCAGGTTGCTAAAAAAAACATGAAGGATAGATTAAGACATTCCAAGCCTCTGAGAGCTCAGGACCATTATAAAAGGCCTATAAAAGGCTAGAAACTAAAGGAAACAAAGATTCAACTTCTAGAGACTATTGAGACTTTTCTACTCAAGCTTCTCATCTGCATTCATTAGTAATACAAGCTTCTTTTGTTGTTATATGTTCAATTTCCATTTCTCTTTTGTTCTAAGCTTGCACTTGGATGGTTTATTCATGTTTCTTCTATATCTAATGCCAGATAATTGCCATCCTATCTCTGCATTGATAAATTAGAGTTCCAAGCTCCTTTACTACCTGTAGCTAGCCATTCGTAGGTGTTATTATCTATGCATCTGCTAGTACAGTCAATATTCTCATTTGTTGCCTGTAGCTAGCCATTCATGTGTGTTTATATATATGCATCTATCAGTATGGTTAGTATTCTCCATCCATTCATTAAATCTACAAACTATTGAGCATTAGTGGTCTAAAGCCTTGTAAGCTAAGGGTGTTCATGCACGTATTGAGTAAAAACATAGTTTAAATGGTTATCTGGCTTGATCCAAACCATCATGCATTCCAATAGTTCTGAGAACAGTATTGAAGATTATATGTTACCAGGCATCTTCGAGCTACAACCTAGGAGAGTTTCCTAGAGTGATAACATGTCCCAGGTTAGAGCTCACCCATGGCTCGGGATCTAGGAGAAAAACACTACCTTTAGCCAAGCTTTTGTTTTCCAAATGTTGTCCCATTTTTTTGTTTCTGGGATTCAGTTATATCCTTATTTTAGATAGTATCCTTTATCTATTGTGAACATTCATTTAATTCTCTTTCTCCATCCGATAGTGTACGCCCCTGCTTTGGCCACAATTTTCCTTGTTTCCATTTATTTTTCATATATTCCCCATTGAGTTGTTTTTGGCACATCTGGCCAGTTTTCCTTTTTTTGCCACCTTTTCCAGTATCCATCCATTTTCAGGCTCCAATAGTTTCATAATATGCCCCTCTCAGTCTATGTGGTGAACTAGTGTATCTCTTGAAATTGAGGTTGTTGGTTGAGTTTGTTTCTTTGTTGCCAAGCCTCTTCCTAGAAGTTTGCTTTGTCCCCCTCTCTTACTTCCCAAAAACTGTGCTCTCTTACCAAATCCCTGTTGGCTCTTTCCAAATTCCAAATTGCTGAGCCTTTTCTTTATGTTTTTCTTCTCAACTTCCCTTCTAAAGACTTGAGCATCTCATATTTTCTTTCCCATAGCTTTTTCCACAGGTCTTCTCCCTCTTGTATCCATTGCCACCAAAGCTTTTCTCCCATTACCTAGTTCAAGGTATATGGGTCTCTCATTCATAGACCTCCTTCTGTTAAGGGTTTTCTTAGCCACTTCCAGGGTAGAAGCACCCACTTTTTTATCTTGCTCAACCCTTGCCATAGAATTTTTTTTAACTATCTATCATTTTTTGACATATTGTTTTGGGTGTAGCTTGGCTAGTCAGTTGATATATTGGTAGGGATTGAAGTACCTATTTGAGCAAAATTATACGACTCAGAGTATTAAGGGCCCTAAAAGTCTATTTTTCCATTTTATTTTGCAACTGCTTCATAAGGATTTCCCAATTAGCAATTCTGTTTTGCTTATCATTTCGCTGGATGCCTAAATACTTAGTTGGGAATTTGCCAATTCTAAATCCCATGGTTCTTGAAACGAACACTTGGGAGGCATTCTGGGTGTTGAAGAAATAAATTTCCAATTTTTCTTTGCTTACCTCTGTTCCCGAGGCCCCTATGAATTCATTAAGGATTTCCATTATTTTTTTTTCTTTTTTAAGATTTGCTTGTTCGTATAACATAACATTGTTAACAAACTGTTGATGAGTTAGAGGTAGGTCATTTCCCCATAGTCTTAATCCATTCAATTCTTCTCTATTAAATTTTTCTGTTATAAGTCTTCCAAGTCCATCCACTACGAGGATGAACAGGAATAGAGATAGTTAATCGCCCTGCTTGAGTCCTCTAGATGGATTAAAGGCTTCTATTGGAAATCTATTTAATAGAGTTGACATTACTGGCATAGTGATCATTGACATCATCCAATTATTCCATCTGTCATCAAAACTATAAGCCTTGAGTATACATTGTAGGTATCTCCAGCTTAATCTATCATAAGTTTTTGCATTTTTATCATCATTCCTTTGGTTTTCGAATTCTTCAATGAATGAATTGCTTCTTGTGCTACTATTATACCATCTACTATTTGTCTGCCTTTTATGAACCCGGTCCATTCCGATGATACCAACTATGATAGTATTTTTTTGAGATGGTTCACCATGATTGTTGCTAGAATTTTATATATCACATTGCAGAGCACTATCGGATGGAAACCTTGAGGCTCTTCTGATTTTTCTATCTTTGGTATCAGAGCTAGGAAAGTAGCATTTAAAGCTGGGTGCATTCTTTTGGTGCAACAGGACTCTTCTACTACATTCACTGTGTCCTGGCTCATGAAGCTCCACGTGGCTTGAAAGAATTCTGAGGTAAATCCATCTAGCCTAGCTGCCTTGTTCTTTGTCATTCCCTTTACTACCTCTCGCACCTCAGCTTCCTCTATGATTCTTAGGAGAGCCAAATTTTGTTCTCTATTTACAATTTTGGAGATGTTTTGACTTATTTTATCAATGTCATCCTCCATGATGATGTTTGGTTATGTGAGGATTTCTTTGAAGTGTTGCACTATTAGATTCTCCAATTCTGCTTTCTGGGTTAACCTGTTGCCTTGCTTATCTTTTAGGGAGAATATTCTATTTTGTTGTCAATGTTGTATCATTGCCATATGGAAGAATTTCGTATTTATCTCTCCTCCTTCTAACCATTGGATTCTGGACTTTTGTTTCCATAAGATTTCCTCTTGTTTTCTTCTTTCCTCTATTTTATTTAGCACTAGTCCTTCTTCTTTAGCTAATTCTTCACTTCTTCCTTCGTTTATAATTTTCTATTGTATTTTCTCCATTGAAATATGCAATTATTCTTTATCCTTGTGAATATTTCCAAATTCTTCTCTATTCCACTGTTTAATATTTCCTTTTAGATCTTTTAATCTTAGTTAGAGAACGTGGATTTTATTTCTTCCTTCCCTCCTGTTCCCATTTTCCTTCTACCAAGTCTTCATTTTTTCTATAAATTTGGGATCTCTCAGCCAAAATGCCTCAAACCTGAAGGGTCTATTCTAGTTCTGTTGATTCATAGCTATCTCTAGTTTAATGGGCCAGTGATCTAACCCTAGACATGGAAGGATTGTAGTGTTGTATAAATTATCGTTTCCTAAGAGGTGTTCTATTGCAAGAAATCTGTCTAACCTAGAAGCCATTTAATTGCTCCCTCCTCACTGATTTTTCCACATGTATTTCCCATTTATAGTTGGGATATCTATCATTTTCAGTTCCGCTTGTAGGTCTCTGAATTTCTCCATTTATGGTTCTTCTCATTGCAATCCACCTTTCTTTTCGTCTTTTGTTGTTATCATGTTGAAGTCCCCTGCTATCAACCACAATTTTTCTTTATGCAGGTTACCTAACTATTGGAGCTGGAGGAGGAAACTTCCTTTTTTGTTGGAATATGTGGTCCATAAACTACTAATACTAGAAACTAGTTGTTGTTTCCTATTAATCGAAACTTCCCTATGAAAATCCTTTTCATTCCTATCCAATAGTCAGTTGTGTTTTCTGTTGGGTTCCATAAAATCACAATACCTCCTACACTTCCATTCACATCTATGGTCATGCATTCATATTTTGGTTTGATTTTGTTTAGGATCTCATCGATTTTCCTCCATGGGATTTTTTGTTTCCTGTAATAACATTATTTGGGGTTTTTCTCTTCTTAGCCTTTCCGCTAAGTGTCTCTATTTTCATTCACTGTTTACGCCCCTTAAATTCCAGGATGTGACTATCATAAGGTGGTTGGGTTGGTTTGGTGGAATACCACAGAGAGCGGAACTACTCTTCTAGTATTCACTAGCATTTCACCCATGAGTTGTATAGATTCTTGTATATTCCTTCTACCTCTTTTTTCCATCCTTTTAATTTTCTTTGAAGGTCTTGAGTATTGTCCTATTGGAGGCCTAGTTGTTCTACCATTCCCAGCTTTCCCTTTCCCTATTTTTCTTGGCATTGTTGGAAGGTCTATCTATATAGTTCTTTTTCTCTTCTGGGACGAATCTTTCGTCTAGGTGTTTCCATTCCTCTAGGAGTTTCCTTAATACTTCTTCTTCTAAACTTAATTCTTCTCCCCTACTTGTATCAAATTCCATCACTAAATTTTCCATTTTCCCCACTGTCTCCTTGTCCTCCTTACCTGATGGTTCACCTTGAGCTTTTCACTTGATATGTGATGTGCCTTGACTTCTGTTTTTTTCTTTTTCCTTTTCTCCCTGGTAATCCATTGTTTGAGTCTCATTTTCTTCCTCTTCTTCTTGAAGGATTTCAAAGCTATTTCTATAACTTATCTTGATTTGTTGTTCTTTCATTGTTTCTTTGGGGTTTTCCTTTGTGTGTCTTCTTTTATTTTTTACCTCCTGAAACCCTTCCTTATCTTCTTGATTTTTGCTCTATGGTTTGTTTATTCTCTCCTCTTCTTCTATGTTGAGTGGGCATTCCTTAAACAGGTAGTCGTACTTATGGATTCTTCTGCATCCGAAAGGAATGTGCTCATAATCCAGGGTTTGTTGACATACTTCCTCATGATATTCTAACTTGACTGTGTTTGGAATCGTGTAAGCTATGTTCATGTAGACACAGATTCTTGCATATGAGGTGTATATTACCCTTTTTATAGTTTCTACTATTTTAACAAAGATTCCTATAGTGTTTCCTATTCCTTCTAGGATTTATGGATCCTAGAAGTCCATTGGA
The DNA here is from genome assembly GCA_000404065.3 of Pinus taeda. Lineage (NCBI taxonomy): Eukaryota > Viridiplantae > Streptophyta > Pinopsida > Pinales > Pinaceae > Pinus > Pinus taeda. The sequence goes on from APFE030214923.1 coordinate 337,349, forward strand.
AGTCTGAATAGTCTTACCCATACCGGTGCTGCTAAGAATTTTTCCTTATCTGGGTTATAGCATTCTTCGCAATATATCATAAACAATCCCGCATTATAATGGAAGTATGGACCATCTTCAAACACTTTTTCTTTATATTGCAGGTTCGAGAAAATTACATGAAGAATCCTCGTGCTCCTAGCTTCAGTTCAATGTCGCCTCGGGGTTGCCACTTTTGCTGGATCCATCTGGTGAGGCTTTTTTCTGCCAGCCATTTTCCGATGAATTTGCATATTACTGCATGATCTTTAATGTATCTTTTGTAGTGCTCCATTTTATTCATTGGGATTATAAATCTTGGTTTCTCCACAGCACATGGTAAACACCTTCCTCTGCTATCAGTCTGTCATCATGCTTCCAGGACAAGTCGTGGTTTTCTTGTTTCTTCCACCTGATTTCCATTGTTCTGTCCTTCCCCTACCACTTCATCTCAATAGGAGGGGATCTCTCCCTCCTCCCTTCTTCTGTCATTTCTGTTAGATCTCAGTACTAGTCTCTGTCGTCGACTATATCTCTTGATGTTTTTTCTGCATCGTCTAGCTCATGGTCACGTGACCATTAGGGTTGCAGAGTGATGGGATATTTGATTGATATTATAAACCCAAAGGATTATTCATATTAAAAACCAAATGGATTCAAAATCCAAGAGATTAATATTAGAAACCTAAGAGGTTAATAAACCTAAGGTATTAATAACCTCAATAAATTATTAATATTATAAATTCAAGGGATTAATATTAAAAACCTTGGGACTAAAACCACAAGGGAATAATAAATCCAAGAGATTAATATTATAAACCCTCAGTACTAAAAACCTAAGTGATTAATATTATAAACCAAAGCAATTAAAAAACCCAAGGGATTAATATTATAAACCCAAGAGATGAATGAAACAAACAGATTATTGATATTATAAACATAAGGGATGAATAATACAAAACCAAGGGATTCATAAACTCAATAGATTAACGTTATAAACCCAAGGGTTATTATAAATCCAATGGATTCATATTATAAACCCTAGGGATTAAAAACTAAGGGTATTAATATTAAAAACCCATGGGGTTAATAAACGCAAGGGATTAACATTATAAATCCAAGGGATTAATAATCACTAATCTTGCAATATTAAGAGGAAACATTGAATAAATTGTAATGTAATGTAACATTGTCACAATGAGTATCACATTAATTTTCATCTTGCAACAATGTTTCTCATAATGAGACCTTGAATTGATTTTTGTATATCAACCACATTTATTAATGTGGTTGACATAATACCAATGAATTGATATTATAAAGCCAAGAATAAATAAACCCAATGGATAATTCATATTAAAAAGAAAAGAGGTTCAAAACCCAAGGAATTAATATTAGAAACCCAAGAGATTATTAAACCCAAAGGATTAATATTACAGACTCAAGGTATTGACAAACCCAAGGAATTATTAATATTATAAACCCAAGGGATTAATATTATAAATCCTAGTGATTAAAAACACAATGGATTTAATATTATAAACATTAGGGATTAAAAACCCAAGGGATTATTATTATAAACCCAAGGGATTAATAAATCCAAGGAATTAATATTATAAACCATAGGGATTGAAAAACTCAAGTGATTAATATTATAAACTAGAGGGATTAATATTATAAATGAGACAGATTAATAATATAAACTCTAGGGATTATAAACCAAAAGGAATAATATTATAAACCCAAGCAATTAATAAACCTAAGGGATTAATAAACCCTAATTTTGTAACGTTTAGTGGTGATATTGAATAAATTGCAATGTTATGTAACGTTGCAACAATGAGTATCAAATTAGTTTTCATTTCTCAATAATGTATGTCATAATGCCACATTGGATTCATTTTTATACCATTCAAATGTGACAATACGAAGCCCTATTATAGTGTCACAATGTGACACTGAAAAAATTGCAACGTAATATAAGGTTCAAATAATGATTGTCATATTGCTTGTCATATTGCAACAATGTTTGTCACAATGTGACACAAGATATACTTTTGCACTATTCAAATGTCACAACAATAAACCCTAATGTTATACTAGATATTATAAACCCTACAAATATAAAATAAATATTATAAGCCCTAACATTAAACCCAATATTATAACTATTAATATTAAGGCCAATATTATAAACCTTAATATTTAACCCAACATTATAAATCTTAATATTAAACCATAATTTTCTAATGTGGCAATGCAACCCAATGGATTTCATATTCAGATTAGTAAACGCAAGGGACAAGTAAACTCAAAGGATTAACATTATAACCCTTGAGATTAATATTATAAACACAAGGGATTATAAACCTTGATGATTATATTGTTCCTAAATCAATCAATATTTTAAACATTGGATTGATATTATAAACCCAAGGGATCAATAAAACCAAGAGATGAGTATTATAAAACAAATCGATTATTCATATTAAAAACCAAAGAGATTTGAAACCCAAGGGATCAATAAAACCAAGAGATGAGTATTATAAAACAAATCGATTATTCATATTAAAAACCAAAGAGATTTGAAACCCGAGGGATTAATATTAGAAACACAAGAGATTAATAAACTAAAGGGATTAATATTACAAACCCAACGTATTAATAAATGCACATAATTATTAATATTATAAACCCAAGGAATTAATATCATAAACCCTAGGGATTAAAAACACAAGGGATTGTCAAACCCAAGGGATTAATATTATTAACCCTAGGGATTAAAAACACAAGGGATTGTCAAACCCAAGGGATTAATATTATAAACCCTAGCGATTGAAAACTTAAGGGATTA
>APFE030214923.1:342039-352305 GCA_000404065.3 Pinus taeda
CCCTCTCTAATGAGAGCTTTGCTGCCTCTTTATTTATAATAATAATGGATAGGTCTTCTTAGACCTTATCTCTTACAAAAAGCAGGCTTTACATAACGATTTAAAGCATAAAATCTTTATTACAGCTTATCTATCTATGATATAGATAGTATCTCTACTCTTATCCCCTTATTTTCTCAACTAATCCCATACATAGAAATCCTATCCCAAATTTTGCTCCTATTTTATTAAAAATAACAATTTAATTTATAAAATATTAAAAATTATCACACCCCCCTTTTATTACATATTTACAAATGAAAAATGGCCTTGATGCTCCTGCATCACGTTCAAAAAAATTGCAATGTAATGTAAGGTTCTTGAAAAAGATTGTCATTATATTGCTTTCCCCCATTTCCACAACATTTCACAAAGTGAGTGGATAGTTCTCTACACATTCAAATGTCAACATAACCCTAATGATATGTCATTTATTATAAACCCTAACAATTAAAACCAATATTAAACCCCTAACATTAAACCAAACATTTTAAACCAATATTAGACCAAAATATAAACCTAATAATTTAACCCAACATAATAATCTGTAATATTAAACCCTAATTTATAAAAGTGGCAATGCAACCCAAGGGATTTCATGTTGGGTTCATAAAAACCAATATGAAACCCATACTAAAAGTGCTAATTTTAAACCCTAATCTTCTAATGTTGAGAGGGGACATTGAATAATTTGTAATCTAATGTAACATCATGACAATGTGTATGAGATTGATTATAATCCAAATGGATTAGTAAACCCAATGAATTAATATTATAAACCCTATGGATTAAAAAGTAAAGGAATTAATATTATAAACGCAAGGGATTAATATTATAAACCTAATTTTGTAATGTTGAGAGATGACATTGTGACAATGAGTAGCAACTTGATTATAAACCCAGGGGTTAGTAAACCCAAGGGTTATTAAAACCAAGGGTTAGTAAACAAAAGGGATTAATATTATAAACCCCATCGATTAAAAATATAAGGTATTAATATTATAAAACCTAGGGATTGTAGACCTAAGGGATTAATATTAGAAACCGACATAATTAATAAACCCAAAATGTTGATAGGAAACATTGAATAAATTGTAATGTACGTAAGATTGTGATAAATGAGTATCATATTAATTTTCATCTTGTGACAATGTTTTTCACAGTGTGACGTTGGACTGATTTTTGTGCCATGCAAACATCACAATACGAAGCTCTATTGTAGTGTCATAACGTGATGTTGAAAAAAATTTAATGGAATGTAAGGTTATAGAATAACGATTGTCATATTTCATGTCACATTATGACAATGTTTCTCACTATGTGATGTTGGATAGATCTCTACGCCATATAAACATCACATCATTAAACCCTAATTCTATACGATTCATTTTAAACCCTAAAAATATAAAACCAATATTATAAAACTTGACATTAAATCCAATCATAACCATAATATTAAACCTAATATTATAAACACTAATATTTGATTTAACATTATAAACCCTAATTTTCTAATGCGACAACGCAACCCAAGGGATTTCATATTAGGTTTCATAAACCTGATATGAAATCCCATACTAAAAACCACCATTTTAAACCCTAATTTTTTAATGTTGAGAGGGTACATTGAATAAATTGTAGTGTAATGTAACATTGTGATAATGAGTAATAGATTTATTATAAACCGAAGGGATTATCAAACCCAAGGGATAGATATTATAAACCCTAGGGATTAGGAAACAAAGGGATTAATATTATAAACCCTATGGATTATAAACCTAAGGGATTAATATTATAAACCTAAGGAATTAATAAATACAAACGATTAATATTATACACCCAAGAGATTAATAAACATTAATTTTGTAATGTTGAGAGGCAACATTGAATAAATTTTAATGTAATGTAACATTGAGACAATGAATATCATATTAATTGTCATCTTGTGACAATATTTTTCACAGTGTGACGTTGGATTCATTTTTTGTACCATGCAATCGTCAAAATATGAAGCCATACTATAGTGTCACAATGTGATGTTGAAAAATTTGTAGTATAATATAAGGTTGAACTACGATTTTCATATTGCTTGTTGCATTGCAATAATGTTTGTCACAATGCGACAATGGATAGATCTCAGCATCATTCAAATTTCAAAACATTAAACGCTAATGTTATACTAAACATTATAAACCATAGCAGTATAAAACTAATATTATAAACCCTAACATTAAACCTAATATTATAACGATAATATTAAACCCAATATTATACACACTAATATTTAACTCAACATTATAAAACCTAATATTAAACCTTAATTCTATATTGTGGCAATGCAACACAAGGGATTTAATATTGGGTTTCATAAACCTAATGTGAAACCCAATATTAAAAGCCCTTTTTAAGCCCTAATTTTGTAATTTTGAGAGGGGACATTGAATAAACTGTAATGTAATGTAACATTGTGACAATTGTGTATCAGATTGATTATAAACACAAGGGCTTAATATTATAAACCCTATGAATTATAAACTTAAGGGATTAACCTTATACCTAAGGAATCAATAAACCCTAGTTTTGTAACGTTGAGAGGTGATATTGAATAATGTAATGTATGTAAGATTGGGACAGTGATTATTGCATTAATTCTCACCTTGTGACAATATCTATCACAATGCAATGTTGGATTGATTCTTGTACCATGCAAACGTCATAATGTGAATTCATATTGTAGTGTCGTAATGCAACGTTGAAAAAATTGCAATGAAATATAAGGTTGTGGGGCAACGATTTTCATATTACTTGTCAGATTGTGACAATGCTTTTCACAATGTGACATCAAATAGATCTACGCACCTTTCAAATGTCTTAACATTAAACCATAATTTCATACCATAGATTGTAAAATCTAAAATATAAAACTAATATTGTAAACCTTAACATTAAACCCAATATTATAACTATACTATTAACATCAATATGATAAACCCTAATATTTAACCCAACATTATAAAACCTAATTCTAATGTGAAAATGAAACCTAAGGGATTTCATTTTGGGTTTAATAAACCTAGTATGAAACAAATACTAAAAGCCATGATTTTAAACCCTAATTTTGTAATGTTGAAAGGGGACATTGAATAATTTATAATGTAATGTAACATTGTGAAAATGAGTATCAAATTGATTATAAACCAAAGGGATTAATATTATAAACCCTACGGATTAAAAATAAAAGGATTACTATGATAAACCAAAGGAATTAATAAACCTTAATTTTGTAATTTTGAGAGGTGACATTGAATAAATTATATTTTAATATACCATTGCAGCAATGAGTATGAGATTGCAATAACAAATACAATATCGTTTTCATAAACCAAATATGAAACCCAATACTAAAAGCCTTAATTTTAACACTAATTTTGTAATGTTGAATATCTTGTAATGTAATGTAACATTGTGACAATGAGTATGAAATTGACTATAAACCCAAGGGATTAATAGTATAAACCATAGGGATTAATGAAAATTATAATATTGGCTTTCATAAACCCAATATGAAACCCAATACTAAAAGTTGTGATTTTAAACTATAATTTTGTAATGTTGAGAGGGGGGCATTGAATGTAATCTAATGTAATGTAACATTGTGATAATGAGTATCACATTGAATATAAACCCAATGGATTAGTAAACCCAAGGGATTAATATTATAATCCCTAGGGATTAAAAATCCAAGGGATTAATATTATAAACCCTAGGGATTATAAACCTAAGGGATTAATATTATAAACCCATGAAATTAATAAACCCTAATTTTGTAATCTTGAGAGGTGAAATTGAATACGTTGTAATGTATGAAATATTGAGATAATGAGTATTAGATTAATTTTGATTTTGTGAAAATGTTTGTACATTGGATAGATCTTTGTACCATTGAAACGTCATAACATTAAACCCTAATGTTATATCATAGATTATAAACACTAACAATATAAAACCAATATTATAAAACCTAATATTAAGTCCAATATTATAACCATAATATTAAACCCAATATTATAAACCCTAATATTTAACCCAACATTATAAACCGTAATATTAAACTATAACTTTCTAATGCAGCATTGCAGCCAAAGGGATTCAAGTTGGGTTTCATAAACCCAATACTAAAAGCCTTGATTTTAAACCATAATTTTGTAGTGTTGAGAGGGGACATTGAATAAATTGTATTGTAATGTAACATTGTGACAATGAGTATCAGATTGATTACAAACCAAAGCGATTAACAAACCTAATCCATAAACTATGGTGGCTACTCCACTGGACAGTTTGTCACAACATATTTGATATTATTATATTAAAAATATGAGATTCTACACTATTACAGTTTTATTTAATTTCTAGATTTGCAGATTTTACTGTAATTAGTGCATTCTTGTGAATGGAAATTATGCATAAAATTAGAGAATAAAAATATAAGCTCACGGAGACACATAAGACACAAAATATTCTCTTTGGGAAACCCTTTTGGTAGAAAACCCATTTGGAAGGTGAGGTCGCTTCACTCTCTTTCTCTTCCTAGAAATATGGTTGCAGGTACAAAGAAGTAGTGCTTTTGGCTCGTGGGATGCTACAGTGAAAAAATACTCTCTATGTGCTCTTCTTCCTCCTATCTCTCCTAGCTATCTTTTCTCAAACATGGAACAAAATTCTCTCGACGGAATGGAATGCCTCTTCCTCGTAGTGGTTCGGTTATAACACAACCTGATAGTCTACTATTGGTTAATCTTGAATACATCAACTCTTAACTAGAGTTACAATATAGACTCTTCTAGAGTCTTTTACATCATAATCACATGGTTAGTCCATTTTCCATGAATAATGGCAACTAATTCAACATCCTGCCAAACTATGGGTGTGAAAACAAAAATGTCAACTTATGTGTGGCATAACTTTTGCATACGAACTCTCATTGACACACTTCATGCATTGTTGGAAAGATATCTATGTGTAGAATAGCATGAAATAGTGCTAAAATAAAGGAGAAAAATTTTACCCCCAAAAATCATCATTTTATTTCTCAAAACACCCCGAGAAGGTTTCACACCTCATTTTTCTAAACTGGGTCCCGCGAGTAAAAACAATCCTGTGAGAAGCTTCCTCCACTTTTTCCACTCAAAATACATTGAGATGGATTAAAAATAGTATAATGATCCAATATGGATCACACCTCTCCATTTTTGGAGGCTTCCGATCCCCAAAATATTCTACCGAATGAGGTGACGAAATGTTTCCTCCACCTTCTCTCTGGTATACCATTTAGCTTTGCTAGAACTTGTCCCTTCAACCCAATCTACCAAAGTTCATGCTACCCTTGTCTTGTAGTTATGGACCTATTCTACAAAATTCTATCCTTTGCCAACTATGCCTGAACATCTAGTGCCAAATCCTCCACAGAAGGTAGGACTTTCTCCTCTTCTTGATTTAGCATGGAATGCTCATAAAGTTTCAAATTCTCTACATTCAAAACTAAGTAAATGTGCATATATGGTGGTAATCTAAGTCGATAGGAATTATCACTCATCTTTTCCACTATACCAAAGGGACCATAACTCAAAGCCTTGATTTTCTTACCAGGCTCTTGTAGCCTCCTTGTTGAATTGTAACCATACTTTGTCTCTCACCTCGAATGAGTTCTCTATTTTTTGTTGATCATGCCTAGCCTTATACTTCTCCTCTAATTTTTGTAGTGTTTCTTGTACCTAAATATGGACTGCCTAATCTTCTCTATAAATTTTGCAACCCTCAAATCATCTCTTGTAAGATCTTCCCTCACTCCTCCTTTTCACTCGTATGCAATATCCAAAGCTGAAGGTGGAAAATATCGAAAAAAAGTCTCAAATTGAGACTTTCCTGTAGAAATGTGGGTTTCTCTATTGTAAGAATGTTGTATATAAACCATATTTTCATCTCAAGTCTTTGGATGCTTCTAGTTGTATCCCCTTAAAAGATCCACCAAAATCCTATTGACTACTTATTTATGCCATATGTCTATGGATGGAATGTTGTAGATCTCTTCAATTTTGTGTCCATGTTCTCCCATAATGAAGTCTAGAATGCATTGAGAAATCTTGTATCCTTGTTTGAAATGATGCTCCGTGGTATCCCAAAGTACACCCATACATTTCCAAATAACATGTTTGTTTCTTCTTACCTGCTAATGGTATTTTTATAGGGAATTGGAACATACATCTTGTTGAACTTGTCAAATAGCATGAAAAGGTATTCATGTCCCTTCCTGGTTGTCGGTACACCTCCCACAAAGTGCATGAAAATAATTTCCCAAGGATGAGTAGGTACACGCAAGGGATGATGTAGATCATGTTTCCTGTTTCTAGGCTTCCTAGTACATCAAAGCATGCATTCTATTATGAACCTAGTTACCTACTCTTGCATCTTGGGCCAACACACACACCTCTACAAGTTAGCCATGGACCTCCCTACACCAAAGTGCTCTGCAATATTGGAGGTGTGAGCCTCTCTGATTAGCTGCAAATGCTCACCTTTAGGGACACATAGCGTATCTAGCCTATAGAGTAACCCATCTTATAGATGGTAATCAATGGTGTTGTCACCATCATGGACATGACACTGACTTTGCAATTACTGATACACCTTCTTGAAGTCCTCATATTCTAAATATGCCTCTCTATCTACATCATGGGTGAATGGATCCATGTGCATAAGGGTCCGCAAAGATTTAATCATTGATGTGGGTGGCCTTGACAACATGTCGGGAAACTTGTTTGTGTTCCCCTTATTATAGTTGATCACCAAATGAAACTGTTTTAAAAACCCCATCCACTTGTAATGTCTCATCCATTGTCACTTACTCTAGGCCTACAACTACTGTAATGATTGGTAATCTATTTGGATTACTGTTTCCTTTCCCATCAAATAGTAATTTCACTTCTTCACATCTTGCACCATGGAATAAATGTCCTTATCATAGGTAGGGTAGTTAAGGACAATCCAATGAAATACTTCAAAATGGTAGCATACAAGCCTTCCTCCCTGTGTCAAGACAACTCCCAACATACCCACTTGCATTTGTCTCCACTTCAAAGGCTCATTTTGAATTTTGTCATTCCAAAACTAGTGATTAGATGATCTTCTCCTTTAGCTCTTTGAAAGCCCTTTGTTGACCTTTTATCCACTGGAAACTCTTTCCACTTCCTGTTATGGCATGGAGCGGTGCTACTACCATTGAAAATGAGGCTATGAACTTCCTCAGGTACTATGTTACCCTAATGAAAATCCCGATCTCAGAAAAGTTAGTAGGCACTAGCCATTTCATGATGGCTTCCATCTTGGAAGGATCTATATTTATTTCTGCTCCACCAATCACATACCCCATATACACCAAATATTGTTGCACAAACTCACACTTCTTGAGATTTGCTAGCAGTTGGTGCTTCTTCAATGTTTCCAACACCTACGTAAAATATGACATATGCTCCTCCCAGGTAGATCTATATACTAGTATATCATCCAATTAAACAATAACAAATGAATTTGTAGAAGGGTGCGGTACATCATTCACTGATATCATAAATGTAGTTGGTGACTTACATAGTATAAATGGCATGACTAACCAGTCATACAAACCTGGTCTGTTTTTTAATGTGATCTTCCATGTATCTTCTTCTTTGACTCGAACCTGGTGATATACAGACTTTGAGTCCAACTTGGTGAAGTACTTTTCTTGCTACAACTAATCTAGTAGATCATCTATCGTGGGCAAGGGGTATATGTTATTGAGAGTGATTTTTTTCAATGCCCTGTACTTTATGAACATCCACTAGGTCCCATATTTCTTCGGCATAATGATGATGGGTAACTCACATGGTGATGTACTCAGTTGAATGACTCCATGCTCCAACAACTACTGGAAATGTTTCTTCACCTCACTTGCTTCTATAACCAACTATTTATACAACCACATATTCGGAAATGGGGACTCTGGAAATAGTTAGATCACATGCTCCACTTTTGTCTTAGGTGGTAACCCTTTAGGCTCTAGGAACACATCCTTGTATGCCTATAACAACTGCTCCAATAGTTTTTTATCTTTCTTAGTACACTCCTCAAGTGATGCATTTCCTCTTCTTGAATCCTCTTCATACTAACTTTCTCTTAAAACAATAAAAATACTTCTTTTTGGAACTGATCAAGTTCTGGCTTGGTTGGCACTTACTAGTGATACTTTTTACTTGCCCTTGTGTTCATTTATGATGAACGATCTACCATCCTTCATAATCCAATACTGGTTGGATATCCTCATGAATATTGCATCATGCATGTACATGTATGGAATCCCAAACATTACTCAACATACATCAAGGGGAACCACATCTAGATCTACTTCATCAATAAAATCAACACTCATAGCAAATATAATTTTACACTATTTTGTTACCTTCATCTCTACATCCTTATTTGCCTATCCCAGTGGATATGGGTTTGGATGATTAGTGACTTCCAACCCTAACTTCTCCAGTAGCTCTGTTGCAATGAGATTCACCTGTGATGCTGAGTCAAGCAGAGCATCAATATTTGCCATCTTGACCTGTATCTTTATTTGGAAGAGTTTGGTTATTTATTTCTCTTCTTGTTGCTGAAAGCTACTTAGATTCACCTACTTCTTCACTGATGTACAAATGATCTTCTCATCCACATCTGAGTTGCTTTTAACTTGGTTGCTTGAATAAGTGGCCATGCAATTATTCTTCTTTTTATCTTTCTTCTTATTCTTCGGGTTTAACTCTTGTTGTAACTTGCAAAACTTATCCTTCTATATGGGGAGGTTTATGTTGTGGTTTATATATTTTACTTGTTGTTTGAGTCGTGAAAACCTCTCATTTGCAAGATCATGAGGTTTGTTTACAAATTTGTTGCCCATGATTAAGGTTTTACTATTTCCAGCCTCGCCGATCTAGATCCCTGCAATCTCCATAAAATACCCAAAGAAACTTGCTATGATACCAAATGATCAGTAAAATATCATGGATGTTCCACTGGATAGTTCGTCACAATAGATCTGATATTATTATATTAAAAATTTGAGACTCTACACTATTATAGTTTTATTTGATTTCTAGATTTCTAGATTTTACTATAATTAGTGCATGCATGTGAATGGAAATTATGCAGAAAAGTAGAGAATGACAAAACAAGATCACACACACATAAGACACAAAACATGCTTTGTGGGAAACCCTTTCGAGAGAAAACCAAACTAGAAGGTGAGGTTGCTTCACTCTCTATCTCTATCTGGAAATATGGATGCAAGTACAAAGAAGTAATGCCTATGGCCTGTGGGTCGCTACAGTGAAAATATCCTCTTTGTTTCACCTTCCTCTTATCTCTTCTAGATATCTTTGCTCAACTATGGAACTAAATTCTCTTGACAAAATGGATTGCATCTTCCTTCTAATGCCTCAAATATAACACAACTCGATAGCCTACTAGTGGTTAATTTTATCTACATCAACTCTTAACTAGAGTTAAAATATAGACCCTTCTAGAGAATTGTACATCATAATCACATTGGTAGCTCCTTTTACATGAATAATGGGGTTTGATGCGACATCCTCCTCAATTATAGGTGTGAAAACATGAAGGTCAACTTTTGAGTGGCATAACTTTTGCATATAGACTCTGATTGGCATGCTTCTTATGTTCTTGGAAAGATCTATGTGTGTATAGTAGCATGAAATGGTGCCATGCTAGAGATGAATATTTACCCTCAAAACACATTTTTTGATGCCTCAAAATACTCTGGGGAGGTTTCAAACGACAATTTACCAAACTGGGTCCCGCAGGTAAAAATTCTCCCGTGAGTTGATTCATCCACCTTTTCCACTCCAAATTCATTGATATGGATGAAAAACAATATAATGATACAATATGGACCAAAACACAATGGATTAATATTATAAACCCTATAGATTATAAACCCAGGGGATTAATATTAATGACATAACTAAACATTAATGACATATTCAAGATTAGATATTTATATAATGATTGTGTACAAAGTAGTTATGGTATTAATAAACTAAATTATTGTTTTAATTACTATATTTATGTATTAATTAATATTTGAATAGATTAAAATATTAATTATAACATTTATGTAATGACTATCAATAATTA
>APFE030214923.1:354312-394355 GCA_000404065.3 Pinus taeda
ATAAATATTTAATAAAAATATTTAATAAAAATCAAACAACAATTTGAATGTGGTAGATAGGAAATTCAACTTTAAACACTCCGCAAGAACACAATTATTAAAATTTAGTCTCTTCCAAAACACACACAGACTCATGACAAAAGTTGCACCAATTAAAATCAACGAGATAATGATCATGACCATTCATGCATTCCGACCAATCCCTTCTCGCATTGTCTTGCAATTTTTCATATCGTTGAAAAGAAAAAGGTGGTGAAATTTGCAAACCATTTATTGATTTCACTCTTGACATAGCTGTAAATGTCAGGGGAATAATATTAAACCCAAGGGATACATATTATAAACCCAAGGTATAAAAACCCTAAGATAAATATTATAAACCCTAAAATAAACATGCTTGAAGATGATTTACATCATTGATTTTCATACTAAGATGATGTTTGTCACAATGTGACATTGGATCATGGTTGATTTTCATATTGATACAATCTTTGGCACATTGTAACATTGGACCATTGTTGACCATGGATGATCATGATTGTAAACCCAAGTGATTTATATTAAACCATTGTATTAATATTATATACAGTGTGAATAATATTATTCCCTAGGAATATGAACCAAATAAACCCAAGGGATTAATTCTAAAACCCAAATGTATTATAAACCGAAGGGAATAATATTATAAATGCAACATATATAAACTCTAAAGGGATTGATATTATAAAAACAAGAGATTAATACTAAAAAACAAAGGGATTAAAAACCCATTGGATTGATCATATAAACGCAAGGGAATAATGTTAAACCCAAGGGATTAATATTATAAATCCAAGGTATATAAACACTACGGTAAATATTGTAAACCTAAGGGAATAATAAACCCAAGGGATTATAAACACAAGGGAATAACATTAAAACCAAGGGATAAATATTATAAACCCAAGGAATATAAACCCTAAGATAAATATTATAATCTCTAAGATAAATATTTGTCACAATGCAATGTTGGAGTATGCTTGACGATGATTGATTTTCATATTGAGATAGTGTTTGTCACAATGCAACGTTTGACAATTGTTGACCATCATTGACCATGATTGATCTACATATTGATACAATATTTTTCACAATGCAATGTTGGACCATGGTTGACCATGGATGACCATTTGCTGACAATGTGACATTGGACCAAGAGATAGTCATTATCACAATGTGACCATGGTTCACCACGATTGAACCCAAAGGTATTATAAACCCAGGGGAATAATATTAAACTCAAGGGATTAATATTATAAATGCAAGGTATATAAACCCTAAAGGGATTGATATTATAAACCCAAGGGAATAATAAACCCAATGGATTAATACTAAAAACCCAACGGATTGATGATATAAACACAAGGGAATAATGTTAAACCCAATGGATTAAAATTATAAACACAAGGTATATAAACCCTAAGATAAATATTATAAACCCAAGGGAATAATATTAAACCCAAGGGATAAATATTATAAACCCAAGGAATGTAAACCCTAAGTTAAATATTATAAACCCTAACATAAATATTTGTCACAATGTGACATTGGAATATGGTTGACCATCATTGATTTTCATATTGAGATAAAGAAACCCTAAAATACACATCGTTGACCATGATTTACCATCATTGATTTTAATATGAAGACGATGTTTGTCAAAATCTGAAGTTGGACAATGGTTGACCATGGTTGATAATGCTTGATTTTCATATTGAGACAATATTTGGCACATTGTGACATTAGACCATCGTTGATCATGGATGACCATGACTATAAACCCAATGGGTTTATATTAAACCTAGGGTTAATATTATAAACCCTATGAATAATATTATACCCTAGGAATATGAACCAAAGAAACCCAATGGATTGATGTTATAAATGAACGATATATGAGCCATAAAGGGACTCATATTATAAACCCAATGGAATAGTAAACCCAAGGTATTAATACTAAAAGCCTAAGTGATTAAAAACCCAATGAATTGATGCGAGGGGTTGATATTTGCATTAGAGTTGGTTGGGGAGTCGGTGACGAAAAGCTAGGGTTTTCAGGCTTCTACAGTTGTTGAACTCCATGGAAGGGCGCAAAGGAGGGAGCTGCACTCCCTCCTACGAGCAGGTTGTGGCCAACTGAGGTAAGAAACCAATAGAAACTATCAAAGGTCCTTCGGGAGAAGGAAAAAGGAACATGGAAAAGGAGCAAGATTTTACCAAATCAAGGGAGAATAATAGCACAAAAGAAAATGAGGAAGAAGACAAGGAATAGGGAACAAAAAACAAAGCACAAAAGGGACCATGTAAACCCAAAGCTGAGGTTACACCCAGAGTAGTTTTAAATGATCATGCTCCGTAGGCACACATGGACCACATGCAGACATATGCTATCATTTGTAAATTCATGGGATTATGGCCCACTGAAAAGGAATTGCAGACATGGATTAAATATGACTGGAAACCAAAAGGAAGCATAGACCTACATCTTGGGTCAAAGGGATTCGTCATTGTGGTCTTTATAAATATTGATGATAAAGACAGGGTGTTTGAAGGAGGGCCCTACTTCTATGTAGCAGCAGGCCTTTACATGCAGTCATGGATGATGAATTTTGTCCCAGAGCGAGAGACTTTCACTTCAGTCCCGGTCTGGGTAAGACTCTACTCCCTACCTCTTGATTACTGGTAAACAAAATGATTAACTGCCATAGGAAACAAATTAGGGCATTTTGTCAAAGCTTCTGAGGCCACTAGAAGGGGAAAATACACCTCCTTTGCACGAATTTGTGTGGATATGGATCTCTCTGGAGCTCTACCAGATGAGGTTATCTTGGAAGTTTTTGATGAAGAATGGGTGCAAACAGTAGATTATTAACATATTCCTTTCAGATTTTGCAGGTGCCATGAGCATGGGCACCTGTTTAGAGACTGCCCTCTCAATAAAATAGAGAACAAAAGTAAAGCTACCATAATGAAATATACTGAAAGCTTTCACAAAGTGGGACATAGAGGAAAAGGGAGCAAAAGGGGGCCAAAGAAACATCAAATTGAAGGGCAACAGGCCAGTCTGAATAGGTTCCAAGTACTTGAAGAAGAAGAAGAGATAACAAAAGTAGATTAGGTAATGAAAGGAAGCCCAATGGAGAAGGAGAAAGAAGAAGACATTGAACACACACTGGATATTAATAAATAGAAAGAGATATGCTAAGCGATGTAGAATTGGAGATGGACCAGGAAATGTCCTAGAGTGGGATGGAAATGGAAGACTGTGAACTACAGAGATTCTTGATAGAGAACACCTAAATCTGGAAGGGTTCTTAAAACACGGAACCATGGGAGGAGTAGACTCATTACCTCAGGAAGAGTTGAACAGAGTAAAGTAGCTGTTCCTATGGAAGACTCAGGCTAAAGGGATGGAAAGGCAATGAAACAATGAGAGGTAGGGCAACGAAGGTGTGAAAACTATGAAAGCCACACCAAGACTAGCACCTAGAAACCCAGGAAAGAAAAGAGGCAGGAAAAAGCAAAACGAGCTATTGATGGAATGTGGAAAGCTAAAGATAGATTTAGGTAAGATGAAAGACCTAACCAACTACTCCTTTACAAATCATTAATAATGAAGTTCACATATTGGAATATCAAAGGTCTAGGTAGTAAAAGAAAACAAAGAATACTTAGTAATAGAATGAAACAAGAAGCTTGTGATATGATCTTTATCCAGGAAACAAAATGTCCCATTCAAAAAATAAAAGAAATTCACAGCAAATGGCTCAATCATTTTGATTTTTTAGAATTCAAAGCAAATAATACAGCGAGAGACATACTTGCTCTTTGGAACCCCCAAAATATTGGCATAATAGATGTTGACGCATCTAAGAACCATTTATCAGTGGTTATTCAACCTGTGGGAAATAGGGAGACTTATCTGGTCACGAATGTTTATGGACCTCAAAGAATGGAAGATAAACTTGTGTTTCTAGATTCTCTTGTGGATCTAAGAGACAAACATGTAGGACTAGCATGGATCATGGGTGGGGACTTCAACATGATCAAATCACTTTCAGAGAAAAAAGGGGGGACTAGAACTTTAAGCAAAGACTCTTTAGCATTTCAAACTTTTATAGATAATATGAAGCTAGTTGATACTGAGATGAGTAATGGTATCTTTACTTGGAACAATAAAAGAGGTAGAGAGTCTCAAGTAGCCTCAAAGTTAGATAGATTCATAATCTCAGAGGACCTTATGCTCACCGACAAAGAAATGATAGCGAGAATTCTCCCCTTTGGAGGCTCAGACCATTGGCCTGTTCAACTTGAGGTTCAGGGAATTTGTACCCCCAGGAATAGACCTTTTAGATTTGAGAATATCTGGCTCACCCACCCAGATTTCATCAGAAACATTACAAAATGGTGAACAAAAGATTCGCATATTCAGGGTACAAGGGTGTTCCTGCTACACAAAAGACTAAAGCACATCAAGCTCAGACTTAAAGATTGGAACAAGAATGAATTTGGCAATATTTTTGAAGCGAAAAAATTTGTTGAAGACAAAATGTAGGAACTCAATCAAGCCCTTATCACGGATGGATTTGATAAAGTCAGAAATGATCAAGTCACCAAACATCATCAAGATTGGGAGAATTTATGTAAACAAGAGGAAATATTTTGGAGACAAAAGTCTAGAGTTCAATGGCTAAAAGAAGGAGAGAAAAACACTAGATTTTTCCTCAGATCCACCATGGTGAATAGATCTCATAATAGGATCTCTTTGATCAAGGACGAGGGAGGCCATCTTCTTAATTCCCATGAAGATATAGAAGCTGTGTTAGTTTAGCACTTTTGAGGTATAGCAAAGTAAACCATTTCAGACAGGGAGCATTTTATGAGGGACTTAAATGGGCATATACCTAGGCTGGTATCTAGAGAGGATAATTTCAATCTTAATAGGCCAATGACTGAAGAGGAGGTTAGTGAGGTCATCAAAGAAATGCAGAATGGTAAAGCACCAGGCCCTGATGGTTTCAATGTGGATTTCTGTAAGGCTTGCTGGAATATTGTTAAACAGGATATTCTGAATGTATTGGAATATTCTAGGATGAATAGAACTATTTTGAAGGTGCTCAATACTTCCTTCATCTCCCTGAACCCCAAACAGGACAATGCTCAGACTCGCGACAGGTGTACACCCATAGCTTTGTGCAGTGTGGTATAGAAGATAATATCCAAGGTTGTTGCCAATAGACTCAAACCACTTCTTCCTACTCTAGTTTTTGTGGAGCAATCTAGTTATGTGGAGGGCAAACAAATTCTCAATAACATCATTCAAGTGCATGAGGTGGTGCACTCATTGACAAGCAATAGGAAGGCTGGAATGATTATGCAATTGGACCTAGACAAAGCTTACGATAAGTTGAATTGGAACTACATCAGAAAGGTCCTTATTTCTTTTGGGTTTGATCATAACTAGGTAAGATGGGTCATGGCCCTGGTAACTTCTTCTAGGTTTTCAATTTTGGTTAATGGTTCTCCCTCCGAGACTTTTACTCCTTTAAGAGGCCTTAGGCAAGGAGATCCGCTATCTCCCTTTCTCTTCATCCCCATGATGGAAGGACTTGGTTGGTCTATCAAGCATGCGAAACAAGTTGGTAATATACAGGGTCTCCAACTTTCTAAGGCTAGATAGACTTTGACCCATCAACAATTTGTTGATGATACTATGCTACAGGGAATCCCCATGGTCAAAGAAGAACTAGTGTATAAACAAATCCTATGTGACTTTTCCATGGCTACAGGTATGGAAGTTGATCTCTCCAAATCTAAGATTTTTTCTTTAATACCAATATTTCTATTCAGAGAAATATCTCCAGAATTCTAGGCTTTCAAAGGGATGTCCTTCCTTCCAAATATTTGGGAGTTCCTCTAACTGATAAACCTTTTCACAAGAGAATTTGTGTGACTGTGATTAATAAGATGTAGGATAAAATCAAGAAATGGACTACTAGATCTTTAAACTTGGTTGGTTAGTTAATGCTTACAAAAGTTGTTCTTCAATCAATACATAGCTTCATGCTATCAACCCTCCCAGCTCCTAAAGGAATTTTACAACAATTTAGAACCGTTCAAAGAGACTTTCTTTGGGGTAAGGGGGAGGAAAGAAAGAAATGGGCCTTGTTAGTCTGGGATAAGATTTGCAAACCTAAAAGCCATGGGGATCTCGGATTGGATGATCTGGAAGTACTAAGCAAAGTTTTAGGGGAAAAATTATGGTGGCGTTGGGTAAAAGACCCTAAGGCTCAGTGGGCTAGTATCTGGAAAGAAAAATATGCCAGCACTTGGCAAAATAATGATCACAGAAGGATGTCTGGCATCATAAAGAGCTCACATATCTGGAAGAAGGCCTGGGACAATAGAGGCTTAGTATAAAAAAATAACTTCTGGGAAATAAGAGAGGGAGATATTGCTTTATTTTTGGAGGATAAATGGCAACAAGAACCCACACTCTTAAGAGAGGACTTTCTGGACCTCAAGAAAGAGACAGACACCAAAGGTTTGCTTAAGGTAAAATATTTTTGGGATCAAACCAGTAGTAAAGGAAAATGGAGAACCTGTAAGAATATTAATTACACGGATGATAGCCCCTTGAAAGCAAAAGCAGAGGCACTTATGAAAATTTTGGAACAAAGGAGGATTTTAGTTATAGAGGGGCATGACCAACTTAGATGGGGCAACAATAATGAAGGTACCTTCAATCTTAAGGAGGCAAAACACATACTCCTTGAGCTGGACTCTAATGTACCAGATAGGGTTTGGAAGAACCTATGGAGGCATCAAGGAGGGATGAAGATCAAATTCTTCATGTGGTTGGTACATCATAAGAAAATTATGACTTGAGATAACATTCAGAAGAAGGGTATTCTGGGTCCTTCCAGATGTCAGCTCTGTGAAGCACAAGAGGAAACCAGGGAGCACCTTCTCAATAATTGCATTTTCACCTCCAGGTTGTGGGATACTTTCACCACTATTTTCCAACTAACAGATGGGGACAAAGAAAGCATTATCAATACCCTAAACAACTGGATACGAAACTTCTATGATTATGAATTTCTTGGCTCAGCTTGGGCTTTAATGCCAAGCTTCATAATATGGAATGTTTGGAAATAAAGGAACAACAAAATCTTCAAAAATGAAAACAGTTCGTCCCAATGCCTTTTTGAGCAGATCTTAAAGCAGCTTAAGGAGACGGTAGGTACTATAGTGCGAACTTCCCCTCAGAATCCACCTTCAGAAGCTAAAAAGTAGATACTTCTTCAGTTGGGTCTACGAGGGTTTATACCATAGGGCTTGGACAGGAAGCTAATGAAGCTAGATATTGAGCAAGATTTCTAACATCCTCCCCCTCAGGGTTTTTTGAAAATACAACATTGATGGGGCTTTAAAAGGAAACTCGGGTATTGTTGGCTTTCGAGGGGTGTTAAGGGATGAAAACGGGTGCATCCTTTTCATCTTCCATTTCCATTTGGGAAGAGCCACTAATAATATGGCGGAATTAATGGCTCTTGAACAATGTTTATAATTCCTAAAGTAGGATAATCTCCAAAATGTAATTGTCGAAGCTGATTTTGAGTTAATCATTAACTCAATCAAAAGAATCAGCTGTTGCACGGAGCCAAAAAAATTCTCAAAACACTGGAGGCTGCTCCAAGTCTTTCAAAGGATTTAGCTTCACCTCCTGTGCTTGTGTACAGTGAGTTTTAACCATGTGCGAAGGACGACAAATAAATTGGTGGACATTCTAGCCAATCAAGGGGTGCTTTGCGCCAAAAGCAGGGTCATACTAAGTTGGAAAGAGATACCTCAAAATATATTAAAGGCACATTGTCATGACCAGATAGATGAGGACAGGATGGTGTTCTGAAACAGAGCCACAGAGGTAGAATCTAGCTTACTTGGTTTCATTATGAAGTGTTTTTTCCAAAGTGAGGTCATTTTTGGGATGCAGGTCATTGTTAGCCTCCTTAACCCTGGTAAGTACAAGCACAAAAGTTTCAAATGGAAGTTTCTCAATAGACACTATTTCTCAGATGGTCAGCTGGACGGATGGATCTTCATCCTACATTGGTTCATACGCCAGTGGAGATGGGATGGGGCTAGTGACTAGAATCTTGGCTTTCTCAATAGCATTAAAAACCATGTCTCTCTTTCTGTGGATGCAATACCATTCTTGGGGTGGTTTATGGTTTATCGCAGGTCATTTAAGTTGGAAGTAGTTTTTCAGAGTTGGGAGCGATTCCACTCACCAAGCAACACGTGGCCAAGGGAGGGGAAAGAATACCACTCTCATCGCGTGGTAATTCTCGCTGTTGTTGGCTCATGCAATATGATCCTCAGCCATCGGATCAAGCAAGACGAATCTACGATCAAGAATAAGCAAGCATGTTGGTGGGTCATGGTTTATTGCATGGTTAATAGCCATGCTTCTAGGTATTACGATATCATCCTCTGCTGTTGGATCTGGTGAGGAGAATTGATGGTTAAGAATAAGTATGTAGGTTTGGGTGAGGAATATCTTCCATTCTTGTTTTGCATCATGGTGGGAATTAATGTATTTCATGCAATCTACATGCTCAAGGGTTATTCCCCCTTTCTCACTCAAAATCATTTTCGATTGGTCCCTATTTCCTCATCGGGTCTAATTCTAATTTTAAAGTGGTTGCTTGTTTCCAGCCCGATTTGAGCCTCGTCCATCATATCTCTGAGGGGAGATCGAACTGTCTCGGCTTTCTCTGTTTTTCGAGAGTTTTGTAGTTTTGTTTGCAAGACCTTGACTCAATGCTTTAGCCTTTAGCTAGGTGCCCTCGATTTTAAGAGGCTAGCTTTTCTTTGGCCCACAGTTCCTTGAGGACTATTTTATTTTATGCAATTTGTTCTCCGATTTAATGAAATATAAGGTACGACTCTTGCTTCAGCCAAAAAAAAAAAAAAACCCAAAAAATTGACAATATAAACATAATAGAATAATATTAAACCCAAGGGATTAATATTATAAACCCAAGGTATATAAACCCTAAGATAAATATTATAAACCCAAGGTAATAATAAACCCAAGGGAATAATATTAAACCCAAGGGATAAATATTATAAACCCTAAGATAAATATTTGTCACAATGTGACATTGGAATAAGGTTGACCATGATTCATCTGCATGTTTAGACATCATTTGTCATAATGCGACAATGGACAATGGTTGACCATCGTTGACCATGGTTGATGTCCATATTGAGACAATATTTGTCACAATGTGATGTTGGACCATGGTTGACCATGGATGACCATGGTTGTGGCAATGTGACATTGGACCAAGAGATAGTCTTTGTCACAATGTGATAATGGTTGACCATGGTTGACCATGATTGAACCCAAAAGTATTATAAACCCAAGAGAATAATATTAAACCCAAGGGATTGATATTACAAAGGCAATGTATACAAATTCTAAAGGGATAGATATTATAAACCCAAGGGATTAATACTAAAAACCCAACGGATTAAAAAGCCAACTAACTAATAATATAAATCGAAGGAATTAATATTATAAACCCTAAGATAGATATTATAAACCAAGGGAATAATAAACCCAAGGGAATAATATTAAACCAAAGGGACAAATATTACAAACCTAAGAAATATAAACCCTAAGATAAATATTTGTCACAATGTGACATTAAAATATGGTTGACCATGATTAATTTTTATATTGAGAAAATGTTTGTTGCAATGCGACGTTGGACAATGGTTGATGATCATTGACCATGGTTGATCTCCACATTAAGACAATATGTGTCAAAATGAGATGTTGGACCATTGTTGTGACAATGTCACATTGGACGAAGAGACAATATTTGTCACAATGCGACCATGGTTGACCATGGTTGACCATGATTGACCATGGTTGAGACAACCTTTGTCACAATGTGACATTGGAACATGGTTCACCATGGTTGATTTTCATAATGAGACAATGTTTGTCACAATGCAACATTAGTTGATTTTTATATTCAGAAAATCTTTATCGCAAAGAGATGCTTCACCATAGTTGACAATGATTATAAACCCAATGGATTTATTTTAAAGCTAAAACTTAATATTATAAGCCCTATGAATAATATTATATCCTAAGAATATGAAGCCTTAGATTTTTTTTTTCTGAATTTGTCTACTCCTATATTGATACAAAAATATGATTACAGAGAGGCAAAGGCCTCGAGAGTTCTAGCCCAAGAGAAGGCATGCTTGCAAAATATCACTTGAAAAACTGACCAGAAGACCTGCATAATGACTTGCTTTAAGACTTGATATATCTGGAAACTGTAACTGAAGGCCGGGATAGATTGATTGGAACCAATTAAAAACACAATACAACGTAGCCTCTACGTGACCAGAATCTGACCCATAAACAGATTGAACCAAGACAGTGACCAAAAGACAGGAGAATTCCGCCCACGCAAGGGAAACCAGCGAGTCAAAAATTGAAAAAGACCTGATTCTGAGAGTTATAAAACATGAAATGACTATGGATCTGGAAGGGATTGAGCATCTTCTTACAACAGCTGAACAAAACAAGAAGGTGCAGACCTATTCAGTCTTCCTGTGAGGTTGGAGGCGATTCTTCAACAATGCGGCAACTGACTTGGTTTGGGTCTTCAAACTCAGAGGGTTGGCCCTCTTTACCTGAAAAACCACCACCTGCCGGAGTGCTTGGACCAGCATGGATGGTCGTATCCAATGTTGCAAAGACACCCGGGTCCTTTCTCTGAGTAGTCGCAATCTACGAGGATCCATTCTTGTCTTCCATCCTTGGCTCCAAAGGAACCCCTGGACTAACAGCCCCTAAACCCACAGTATCCTCATAGAACTCAATGGTGACTGATGCAATGAAGGAGGAATTGCCTAGAGTGTAGGGGAAGTGAAAGCGAGTCGTGTGAGAATGGGAATGGTGAGAGCACACTTCTATGATGAACTGCCCTCATCCCCTGCCACGACCACTTCTGGTCACAAGATATCTATCAAAGCATAAATCTGAAGCCTCAGACGAACGGTCCGCGGTTGTGGAGGAAGGCTGGCATGAGACGTGGCCTCGAGAGCTACCTCTTATTCAACTCATCCTTCAGTGCACTCTGGGCATTTTGAAGTATGCTAGAGGAGTGGAACGAATAGCCGTGGAGGGGATTGAGAGGGGTCGACAGAGGAAGATGCAAAACAGATTATTTGAAGCATGAAAGCATTGATAAGTATCAACGCCTCAATCCAAAGCCAGACAGTACCCTGGTGTGTTTCGAGAGCTAGGAGCTTCAGCCTTGCTAGACCAGCATGAGTGCAAGGGAGGAGCAAGAATGAAAATCAAGCAGAGTGCCATTGTAGATAAACTAACATACTGGTGAGAGGGAAGGAGCTACGTTAATGTAGCATTAAAGTTGTTGGCCTGAAACATTAACTCATATCTCATGCAAGGCCAGCTGGTGATGGTGATTAGCCACGTACCACCCCTCCATGCCGCCTTCTTACTGCTCGCCAAACTACACACCTGCATCTGGGAGAGATAAATCTTGTTGCACCAGAGAAGTGCAGTCTTGTTTGAGTTGTGCATCATTTGAATCGCGTAATGGACCGGAGAAAAATAGGAGCTGCTGATTGACTCCCTGATTAGACAATATGTCTGCTACCTTGTTGGCAGAACACCAAATATGTTTAAAGGTAATGCTACGGGAAGTCCTGATCCATTCTTCAATTCGTTCCAATCTGCTTAGAAGCCACCAGCTCAAGGCAATCTTTGCTGCTGAGGTACCTGAGTGAATCCTTGTAGCAGCTCTATTAAGATTTGAGAATCCCCTTCTACCTCAAGAGGGAAAAAAAAATTCTTTTCTACTATGTAGATGCCTTTCCATAAACCTTCAAGTTCTATAGCATTGTTGGTATCTTTGCTAATTGACCCATGATATATGTGCAATGTTGAGCCAACTTCATTTCTGAAGACACCACCATATCCAGCTAGCCCAGGATTGCCCTTAGTAGCCCCATCGAAGTTCAATTTGTAAGAATGGGAAGTCGGAGGAGACCAATTGTGGGGAGAAGCAGTGCTCATTGGGGGATTAGTCTTGACTTGAGCTAAAAAATTAAGGTCCAAATTCCAATATTTCAGGATGAGGCCTTCCTGAGGAGAGTCTGGCAAGTCCGAGTCTTGCCAGTGTCTTAGAGCAAGAGTTTCTTGCAGATTTTGTTTGAGAAGAAGCCATAGGGTATCAAGTGGCTTGCTAAGATTGTTGAAGATTCTATTATTTCTCTCCTTCCATATGATACAATAGACGAAGCCCGGAAGGAGGCTCCAAAGGGAGTTGAGAAGAAGGATTTGGAATGGATGCTGAGGCCAGTTTCTGACAGTGTCTGTAATATCTCCCACACATGTACCCATTCTTCTATTGCACTGAGCAATTCTCTCCCAAAATTGTACTGCTAGTGGACAGGTATCTAGGAAATGCAAGATGGTTTTTGAGTTAATATTGCAGTTAGGGCATCTAGAGGGTCCATTAAATCCTCACTTTTATAGATTCTCCCAAGTGAGGATTCGTTGCTTGCTCAGAAGCCATAGAAAAGTGGAAACCTTAGGCCAGATGCTTGGTTGCCATACCTAATCCCAAAGCTGATCCTTTGCTGTCTGCATGGGTTGGTAGAGAAGTTGGTATGCTTCCTTGGTAGTGAACATACCTTTTGGCATGTGTCCCCATCGTAGTTTGTCCTTTTTATCAGAGTATTTAATTTTCTTGAGTTTTAGCTCCTAATCGATCTCTTCATATGTTTCCCCCTGCCAGTTAGCCTGCTAGGTACTAGCTGATCTCTAGAGTTGAAAGTCTTGAGGGGATTGTTGCTGCCAAAACTGATGAACATGGATTTGGTCAGTTTGCTGCATAGAAGCTTGCCATTTGGGTTTGTAGAAGAGTGAGTCTAGTTTGGTGAGTTGTTGCCATGAATCCGCCCAAAATCTAGCTGTGGTACTCGAATGGATCTCCCAAAATGTGTGCTTGAATAAAGGCACTATGTTGCTTGGCAGCATTCCAAATCAACGAACCAAGAGTTGTTGTGCTGATTCTGATGAGTTCTTCCCATTGACTGCCTAGCGCATATTTGGCTTGCCAGAGACATGCCCAAGGAATGTGCGGTTTGGAAATCCAGTTCCACCAGATACGGGTTCCCATTGTATTATTGTTGTGAAGGGGATCCCTCAAACCTAGCCCACCAGCTGATCTCGGTAGACAGAACTCAGTCCATTTGACAAGAGCCCATTTCCTGTTGAGTCCTGAGGATCCCCAAAGAAAATTTCTTTGAAGATTGTGGATATTCTTAAGAACCCATTTAGGAGATGCCAATATAGAAAAAAGATAATGAGGCATATCTTGGAGAATGGATTTGATTAGGATGAGCCTACCAGCAATATTGAGCGAGCGGAAAGTCCAGAAAGAGAGCCTGGTTTCTAGGTTGTTAAGGAGGGCTCTCAAGGAGGCGTGTTTAATAGCTGAGTCCAGCAAAGGAGCTCCCAAATATTTCGAAGGAAGCACGGCTATTGGGAAGCCCAGAATCCTAGCTATGTTCCTCTGAGTCAAGGTGGGATTGTGAAAGAAGAAGAGTTGGGATTTGGAGGCATTGATGGAGGTTCCAGAGGCTTCTGAGAAGAGATTGAGCAGGGCTTTAAAGGCAGAGGCCTCTTGTGCTGACGGGTGGCCGAAAAGCATAGTTTCATCGACAAACTGTTGGTGGGAAATGGAGGGAAGACCATGAAGAGAAATGCCCTTTAAGATATGGGAGGAGATGGCAGAATGAAGAAGGTGACTGAGACCTTCGACCATGAGAACAAAGAGGAAAGGGGAAAGAGGGTCACCTTGTCGAATGCCATGGGAAGGACGAAAGGGCGCAGAAGGTGAGCCATTAAGTAGGATGGAGAAACTGGGTGAAGAGATGAGATTCATGATCCACCGAGTCCAAGTAGAACTGCAGCCAAATGCCAATAACATCTGATGGATATAGTTCCAGCTGAGTTTATCAAAAGCTTTAGAAAGATCTAGCTTGAGAATCATACCTGGATTTTTTAGTAGCTTGATAGAGTGGATCAATTCATTTGAGAGAATGATGTCGTCCATTATCTGGTTCCCTTCTACATATTCGGTCTACTCTGCCGCGATGAGGAAAGGGAGAAGAGGTTTAAGCCTGTTCGCCAAGACTTTGGATATCAGCTTGTAGATGACATTGCAAAGTGCAATGGGCTTGTATTTTTTAGGCGTATTGGGTTCATCTGCTTTAGGTATTAGCGCTATGAAGATAGAATTTAGGGAAGGAAGGATCCAGTGCATCGATCTTGATTCCTCCACTATCTCCCAGACCTCTGTGTTGATAAGCTGCCAAAACGCATGAAAGAAGTTGGTTGTAAAGCCATTGGGTCCAGGCGCTTTGCCATCCTTAAGTTGGGCCATGGGCCATGGTATCCTCCACTTCCTGTGTGGAGATGGGCTAGAGCAGCATATTGTTGTGGTCCTCCATAATAATTTTAGGAATATGCTACGTGAGTGATCAAATGGCTTGATCCCTACATCCCGATGGCTCCAGAAGAATATCCTGAAAGTACTCTTTGAATTCCTGTTCCATTTCTTCATGCACCTCTAATCTCTCCCCTTGTCTATTATTAATGAAGGCAATGTTATTGTTCATTCTCCTTTGAATAGTAGATCTGTGATAGAATTTTGTATTTTTCTCCCCTTCCTTAAGCCATCTGATTCTGGTTTTTTGTCACCACAGGACTTCTTCTTGCTACCTTCGTGCTTTGATCTTGGTCAAGAGGGTCTGCTCCTGTTGTGCATAATCTTCTATTCTTCCCTCCAAGATAATACTTTGTTGAAGTGAATTCATCTGCTGCTCCAGCACTTTCCAATGTTCAAAGATATTACCAAACTGAGTATGATTTCATGATTTCAGAACTTGTTTGAGGTATTTTAGTTTTTGTTGGAACTGGAACATCTTGGCTCCTGTAGGGGGAATGAAGGATTTCCAAGCCTTGTTAACTACTTCATTGAAGTTGGGATGAGAGAACCAAAAGGCTTCAAAGCGAAAAGGCCTATTGCACTTTGTGCCCGGACGCGACCACTGTAGCATTATGGGCCAATGATCAAAGCCCACTTGAGGCATGATGGAAGCATGAAAGTCCCCACCCTGGTGTATGGCATTATCCGATATAAGGAAGTGGTCCAGCCTGGAAGCTATATGCTGTGGTCCCCTTCTTTTATTGGTCTAGGTATACATACCATTAGAAGTCTGAAGCTCCATTAACTGATTACTGTGGATGAAGTCTTTGAAGTCGATGCTGTCACCTTCTAGCTTCGATCTACCTCCAGATTATTCCTCCAAAGTCAGGATTATATTGAAGTCACCGCCACAAATCCAAAGGGGAAACTACCTATCTGAATTGAGAGCTATGAGTGTGTCCAGAAGATCCGGATTTTTTTGTAAATCTTGTGGAAAATACACATTAGAGAGATGGCCATGGATGTTGGTCCCAATTAGGTGAAAGGTTGTTTTAATGAACAAGTGTGAGGCATGAAAGCTTGAATGGAGAGTACCTGCGGGTTCCAAAAGATTGCCAGCCCTCCTGAAGCACCTGAAGCATCCACTGAGACTGAGCGGCATCCTGACCAGACTTTATTTAGAATCCTTTCTAGTACAGTGATATTACCTTTTGTTTCTTGAAGAAAGACTATTGAAGGTTTTTCTTGCTGGATCATATTTTTTAACATTCTGTGTTTTGTGGGGCTATTAAGCCCTCTCACATTCCATGAGATGAGCTTCATGAGGAACAGCGGGGAAGAGATTTGAAAAACTTGGTCAGCTTGGGGAATCTACTAGATTCCACTAGCATTTCTCCGATGATAATGGTCCTTTGCAGATCCGTTTTGCACCCTCGTTTCTTCGTATCTTTCAAGATTTTCTTTCCATCCCAAGGACTGCTGGCCTGAATACCTAGACATTTGTTATGCTATGCTCTGGCTAGAACTACTTCAAGCCTTTTGATTTCCCAGGGGGGTATTGCATTAAATTCTTTCAATCTGCACATTGTTTCCAGTTTGAGAATGTCTAGACCTTCTAGATCTACACTTTCTGGTTCCTCATCCATGTGTATCAGAGTATTCTGTTCTTCCTTGATCATCTTTTGATGAATACTGAGATCTAGAGCTACATCTATCTAAATAGAGGAAGACTGTAAGGCAATCTCTGGATCTATTTTCTCAACGGAGGTTGAGGCGGGAAAGCTAGTGAGAGTGGAGGCTGAGTTCGGAGCTGAAGATTTTACAGGTTGGGGGGTTGGGGAAGGAGAGGTGATCCTCCATAGTCTTTTGAGAAGTTAGAATTTCAAATCTGTTCTGGGTATCAGAATTTTTGGAGTTATCTGGGGCTACTAGAGTTTTCTTGGCATGCCTTCTGTAACTAGGGACCTTTGTAAATCCTTCAGTATCTTTTCTTATCTCATTAACTGGGGCTTTCGACTAAAGATTCAGAGGGAAATCCCTGAAAAGATGGCCATTTTCATGGCATTTTCTGCAACGAAAAGGAACATGCTCGTAGTCTATTGTTTCGATCCATTCAAAATTGTCATGAAATAGACTTACTGAGTCTGTGAGTGCTTTGGTCAGATGCATATGAACATAGATCCTGGCATAAGAGGTGTATCTTCGAGTTTTGGTTTCCTTAGCAGCTTTGATGAATACCCCCAGGCTATTGCCTATGTCCTTTAAGGTCTCCTTGTTCCAGTATTCTAGGGGAAGAGAATACATACATATCCATACTGGAGCCCAACTGAAATCTTCTTTGTCTGGGTTGAACCTTTCTATCCAGTCATGAAGGTACAGGCCTGAAGAGTTGAAGAAATATGGGCCTCCCTCGAAGATGCGAGTTTTGTCCTCCAAACAGTTGAAAGTAGCAGTAAAGAAGCCTTTGGGGCCAAGCTGTAGAGTAACTTTTCCTTTAGGCTTCCATTTGGAAGCTATCGATCCATGCAAGGCCTTTTTGGTTGGCCAGAGTCTGAGGAACTTGCCTATGAGTGCATGATCCCTCATATATTGGATTTGGCTATTGATTCTGTGACTGGGGAGATCTACTTTGATTCTTTATGTAGTCTTCGGGACGCATGTTGCAAAAGATGCCTTTGGCTGTGACATTGAGGCCTTTTGGTCAATGCCTTTATCTTTGGTGGCCGCAAAACCTACAGCAGAGTCCCCAGCAGTATCGATGGTAGGTTCAGTGTCCTCGTCAATCCGAGGGAGGGCGCCTGGATTGATCTGAGGGTCTGCGCAAACTGTCTTGTTAGAAGAGGGACCGGTGGGTGAAGGGGGGGTTGAACTCGCCCCTCTAAAGGGCGGATCCATGGTGAAGAACTCAGTGGGAGTACTGTATCAGGATTGCCAAAATCACATAGGAGAAAGGTAATAGGGTTAACGCTGGAGCCCTAGCGTGAGCAGCATCGCCCCTCTGCCATCACTTCAAATCCATTCACAATTGCTCCTAGAAGAGCTTGACATCCTTGACAAACACGTATGGCCATTGGACTGTATTATGAAGCCTTAGATTAATATACCCTATCATTATTATTTATAGAATTTTTAATAAAAAATAATTAAAAATAAAGTGGAAAATTCTTAAAACCAATAATAATAGATATAAATTTCGTCAAAACATAAATTCATACAAATAAATCAAATGAAACAGCATTTGTAAATCATAAATTCATTTACTATACATCTCATTTGAATATATAACTAAAATATATTATATTATATACTAATTATATAACACTAATATATATATATAGTATATAATAGTATACTATATATAACTATATTATATAGTATATATTATTAACTATATATAAGATAGATATATAAATCATGGTTGAAGCATATATTTGATGGAATTTTTAATCTAAGATTTCAATTTTTTTATGTATCGATAGTTTAAAATTGAATAATTAAAATAAATAAATAACTAAAAACCATTAAATATTTTTACTTCTTTTATTTTACTTATAATCCATTTACAATATAATGCATTTCAAATTTTAAAAACAAAATACTTTTCAAAACATCAACCATAATTTCTAAATTTCATAATTTATTAATCATGGAGGAACTTATCATGGAACTTATTAACATAAACAATGTACTTCATAAGTAAAATATTCCAATGCCATATTAAGTAAAATATTTCAATGTCAACTAATATGTACAATGAAAAGAAATAAATTTTCATGGTTAAAATATTTTAAAGCATTTCAAGTAATGTTATTATTTTATATTTGAGCTATATATTTTTTTGTTAATTTTATCTATGAGATTCAATTTTTTTTCCAAATTTTGCATTTAAAAAAAAATTGCACAACAAGAAATTATATCACTCTAAACACTTCTTAGATTTGTGATTAAAATAGATCAATACTGACCTTTTAAAGAGAAACTAATAAGATGAGCTTTCAACTTGAAAATTCGTTATTAAATGACTTCTAATTAATTTTAGAGCATAAATTCATTCAAGCTACTTTACCTAATTCTACATTAACCTACACTGAAAACCTAGGACATACCAAATTCATAGGTGAGCTACTTTTATACATTTATATCTAAAAAGTAAACCAATATCCATAGAACACTCCAAATCATTAACTTCTAAATCACACTCAATTACTAAATTTATAGGGGACACATAATTGATCTGGTGGAGATTTGTGGCATAAGCTAGTCCAACCTTGTACTCCTCATTTATGTAGTGACAGATATTACTCTCGAGAGTTAAGGTCCCATAAGTCAGCCTCGTGATCTAATATCAAATGCGCAAACTTCTCATTGAGGTTGTCCATGTTAAATTTTCCACTATTAGAGACTTGTGGCAGTGCACAAATATATGTATGTTCAAATACTAGCAAAGGAGACATGGAAGTAAGTTGTTTCCAAGATTATAGGAAAATACCTTGTTATATATGTTATGGAAAACTTTGTTGGTAATTGAAGAAGACGTAGCATTCACAACTTGTAGCCCACATTCTTCTAGCGTGCGGAGAATACTGGAGTAGACAAGATGATCTTTGAACACATTGAGGGACATCTTAAGGCAAAGAATGAATGAAATTTATTTTCACCACAGTAAAGGCATAGGAAAATACCTTGTTATATATTTCATTATATATAAATAAATTTTATAAATAATAATGAGGAACTCATCATGGATGAACTTATTAGAATTGGAATAATCTCAAATCCCTAGGAAATTGGTGGGTGGGGAGCCACGTGACATGGATCTATTTTTTTAATTTATTAAAAGTAATGCACCATTTTACTAAATAAAATGTCCTTATATGCTAATTTATGCTATAGATAATATTAAGTTATTAGAATTGGAATAATCTGAACATGGAGGAACATATTAAAATTGGAAAAAAAAAAAAAAAGCAAATCCCTAGGAAATTGGTGGGTGGGGAGCCATGTGGCATGAATCTAATTTTTTTAATTTATTAAAAGTATTGAACCATTTTGCTAAATAAAATTTGCTTATATATAAATGAATGTTATAAATAATATTGAAGAACTTATTAGAATTGGAATATCCCTAGGAAATTGGTGGGTGGCAAGCCACGTGGCACAAATCTATTATTTTTAATTTATTAAAAGTAATGGATCATTTTTCTAAATAAAATTTGCTTATATAAATGAATGCTATAAATAATAATGAGGAACTTATTAGAATTGGAATAATCAAACATGGAAGAAGTTATTAGAATTGGAACAATCTCAAATCCCTAGGGAATTAGTGGTTGGGGAGTGAGGTGGCATGAATCTAATTTTTTTAATTTATTCAAAGTAATGGACCATTTTGCTAAATAATTTTTTTTATATATATAAATGAATGTTATAAATAATAATGAAGAACTTACTATAATTGGAATAATCTCAAATCACAACTAAATTGGTGGGTGGGAAGCCATGTGGCATGAATCTATTCTTTTAATTTATTAAAAGTAATGGACCATTTTGCTAATATATAAATGAATGTTAAAAATAATAATAAGGAACTTATTAGAATTGGAATAATCTCAACATGGAGGAACTTATTAGAATTAGAATCATTTCAAATCCCTAGGAAATTGGTGGGTGGAGAGCCATTGGCACAACACAAGAATCTATTTTTTTTTTAATTTATTAAAAGTAATAAACACTTTTGCTAAAAAAAATAGTGTTTATATATAAATGAATGTTATAAATAATAATGAGGAACTTATTAGAATTAGAATAATATCAACATGGAAGAACTTATTAAAATTGGAATAATTTCAAATCCATAGGAAATTGGTGGGTGAGGAGCCACCTAACACGAA
The DNA here is from genome assembly GCA_000404065.3 of Pinus taeda. Classification (NCBI taxonomy): domain Eukaryota; kingdom Viridiplantae; phylum Streptophyta; class Pinopsida; order Pinales; family Pinaceae; genus Pinus; species Pinus taeda. Next base: position 374,801 of record APFE030214923.1, read on the forward strand.
TATATACTTTTTAATTTATGAAAAGTCAATACAACCTAACAAACTCTGCAATACACTAAACCATTGATAGACATTAAATAAAAACATATACTAACCATATTCCCTTGAGAAAGCAATCTAAACCCTAAATTAAAAAATAAAAAAACAAAAAATCAACAAAACCTTCTTCCATAAAAAAAATCATATATAATCTTATCCATCCACAAAAATATATCATAAAACCTATAACAAATAATCCTCCAACAGATAAAAACTTACAACATAAACATAGAACTTAAACTTAAAACATGAATATCAAACAATTATAACCTAAAACAATAAAAGATCAAACATATAAGAAATAAAATGTAAAACATAAAAATAAAACTTATGACATAAACATAAAACTTAAACGTAAAACATGAATATAGAACAATGATAACCTAAAACAATATAAGATAAAATATATAACAAATAAAACTTAAAACATAAAAATAAAACGTAACGGTAGAAATAACTATAACACAAATCAAACCTAAAACAATAAAACGTTTATTATAAAATATAAATACAAGAAAATAATAAAACATAAATCAACAACCGCTGTAGAGGGAGTGACATATCTCAATGGACTGTGATGCGTAAAATGCAGCAACTATAGCGTGGCACCCAAAAATTAATGAAATAAAAATTAACTAAAATTAAATGTAAGGCGCAAGAGACAACCTGTAACGCTTTGGAGATATTGCGACAGGTGGGTGCCGGGCGCTCTGGCGCGCGCGCACGCCGGGCGGGCGTGCACGACCGCACAAAGGCACTTCGCACAAAAAGAAATGATACTTGGAACAGCAATGCGACAAAAGGCGACCTCGACCGAACGACAAAGACACTTATGCGACTAAGTGTTGGACGCGTTTATATGGCGTTGGAGAGTGGCTTGCACATGGAAAGGCCGACTTGTTGTAGAGGCATTTGGGGTTGCGTTATGGAGGATTTGGGGGTCGGCCAAGGGGCTACCACCCACGCACATAACCCACATGAGCGCCTATATACACATGAGCGTGGAGCTTCCAAACGACAACGAAGAGCAGCTTGCGTATCTTCGCAGAGGACAAGTGAAGTGCGCACTTGGAAGGAGATGCGTACATCTCATGCGCACTTGCTTTGGTGACTTGTACGCTTGGGTGAAGACTTGGTTATAAGTCAATTTTATGCAGAGGTGGTTCTACATTACGGTTTTGGTGCAGATTTGGCAGACGGTTGTAGGTGGCTCGTGTGAGCACCTTTCTTTGTACGAAGGATGCATAAAGCTGTTGTAAGGCAAGATTGCCTATCTTTGTAAATTTGGCTAAGTGTTGGCTTGGAGTTTGCCAAGCACACTTGAGCATTGTATTATTGAAAACTGATATAATATACATTGTTGTGCAGACTGTTCGGGAGTTACCCCTCCCCTTTATATCGTGTGATTGTTGTTCTTTTATAATTGTTGTGGATAATGATTAAGTATGGGTGATCATTGATATAAAGGTTTAATGCATTTTATACTTGGTTGCGAAACACAAACTAAGTACACGTTTGTGAATTAGGCATAGTCCATGTGCACAAGTATTGTTAAAAAGAAAGTGTTCGGTGGTGCCGCACCTCGCCGACACGGTTGAAAGACCACCGTAGGCTTGGGGGCGTGACAGTTGGTATCAGAGTAGGTTCACGACAGGTGTAACTTGCGGATGAGAGCTTGGTTGGGCCGGATTGTTGAGCTTGTTGAAGCTTGTGAGGAAGTATGGTACTTGCAGGTGAAGGAAGTGGTTTCACACTCAAGTGAAACAAGGATTGGTTCATTATACAGGGGCCGGATGAAAGACTGAAAGGCAAGATGGTGGATACACCTATGAAAGGTGAGCCTATCCATGAACCGGGTGAAGTCTTGAGGTACGAAGTGTTGGAACGAATGAGACAATGGAGTTCTAACTGGGTTGCGATGAAGCCTGAAAACATGAAGTTTCGAGAAGGTTGTTCGGAACTAAGGAGGGAACTTGAAGAGCTCAAGAGCCAATGCAGAAGTACGACAGATGTTGAACTCAATGAACTTGACAAGGAGACCCAACGAAGTGGTCTTGGTCTTCAAGAGCTCTTTGATGAAAGAGCATGTTTAAGGAAGGAAAGTGCCAAGTTGGAGGTCGAAATCAAGCTGATTGAGGAAGAGATAAAGGGGAAGCTTCATGGGAAGAAGATCGTTGTGATTGATCAAGAGGAGCTTGATTACATTGACAGGCTAGGGGCTTACTACCGTGACAATCCAGAGGATGAGCGGAAGCTTAGTTCCATGAGAGTAGTCAATGGACACTTGGTTGGTGCACTTGAGCAAAGGTTGATGAAGGACAAGCTTGAGGGAGTTCAAGCTAGACCAAGATCGAGTTGCCTTGATGAGCCAAGCAAGGAGGTGAAGTTCCTTAAGAAGGAAGTCAAGTTGGAGCATGAGCCAATTGACTCTTTTAAGGCCGAATTCTTGAAGAAGGTTGCTGATATAAGACATAAGACAAAGCGGACAGAAGGAGGTAATGCCTTGAAGCTAAGTTTTGTGCAGGTGACCGTGAAGGGCAAGAGATTTGCAGCTTTGGTTGATACGGGGGCTACACATAGCTTCTTTAGTAGAAAGGCAGCAAAGTCTTTTGGGAAGAAAGCAAAGATGGAGAGGGAATTGAGTGCTTTCATAGCAGTCAACTCTACCATGAAAGTTGTTATTGGTGTGATGAAGGACACTCAGATGAAAGTTGGATCTTGGTTTGGAAAGTTGGACTTGAGAGTTGTGGACATGGATGATCATTCTATGGTGCTGGGGCAAGACTTCATGAAGCTTGCACAAGCCATACCGATGGTGGACCGATACATTCTCTTGATCACAGCTGAAGGGAGAACCATGATGGTACCAATGAATAGAAGGAGTTGCTTGGGGTATAGACCAAGGATGAATTCTATGACATTATATCCCAAAGATCCGAATGTGAAGCATGAGGATGTGGAGCAAAGAGGACTTGGGAGTATGACTCAAACAACGAAGGAAGGGAAGTTGATTGACTTCGTTGCAAGAGCGAGGAAGAATGAGGCAAGTGAGAAGGTAGTCTCACGAACCTTGAGACACTTGACAGAGACATCTTCTATTGATGATCTTCACAATGGGGTTGCAAAAGAAGGGAGTCCTAGTACTACTTCAGAGGTAGTGGTTGATGAGGATTATGAGGGTAGAGATCCTGCTGGCATATTGGACTTTTGCAGGTATGCCATGGGCATATATGAATTTCAGTTGACAAAGGACAAGCTCAAGGAGCTTGGGTGCACATGTGAGGAGATTGAGGCTATGCATACATACTTGAGGACACAACATCAATCCGACACATGGGTGGATGAGAGTCAGGTAGGAAACTTCCTGGCCCTCCTTTCTCTATAGGCAACCTTGGAGATAGGTTGGTGTGGAGGCCTTGGTAGGGAGGAACCACAACAACTCTATAAGGGGGCTTGAAAGGAGGCTTCTTTATGACAGATTGCAGACTTGGGTGCAGATGGCCAGATGTTGGGATGAGGTCAACATGAGTTGGACATCATGGACAACTAGTGTCATGGACATCAGGTTGGAGTTATGGAGCATGACAGTTTGATGCAGGGACATTATGTGGGAGCATGAGTAGATGTGTCAGTCATGGACATTCTATGGGGTATGCCAAAGCAAAGAATGTCGTGCAGATGTTGTTATGACTTGTGTGAGCTAGTGGAGAGGTTGTACACTCTTGTACAACTAAGCCATGGCTTGATCATGTTGCAGATGGGATGGAGATTCCATGGACCTGAGCATGGGAGATTCTTTATGAGTCCGAGATGTAGCAAGAATTCAAGGGAAAGACTGATGGTGACATAAGGATGTGCATTCTTGTGGTTTGGGCGTATAGTTGGATTAGCTACCCAACTAGTTCAAGTCATGGGGGGATCCAATGTGCAGAGAGATGGAGCTATGGGGTCTACAATTTGAGGAGAGACTACATGGAGGAACTCACATGAATGGAGGAAGGTGTTCTCTTGGGAGCACTTGACACTTGATGGAGAAGTGTTCTCTTAAGAGCACTTGGTAGATTGATGAGATGTTGGCACATGGTTGAGGTGTGTTAACACTTGTTGGCATATCATGGGCAGTTTGCGCATGATGGAGGTGATGCTCATGATGGGATGGACACTTGGTTGCAATGAACATGTAGATTGAGTTGGAAGGGCCAACCTTCCATGGTGGAGAGCAGCATGGAGAGATTGTGGCAAGTGGTCGATGATCATGGACATCGATGACATACTTTGGTATGGACTATCTTGGTGACAGTTGGTCACTTAGATGAGACATGGTGGAGATGAGCCTACATATGTTGTAGGGATGTTTGCCATATGTAGAGGGGTCGACATCATGGATTGATGCTTGGGGATGTTGTCGAGGAAGACAACGACTTTAGGTGGAGGAGGATGTAATGCCTTGGAGATATTGCGATGGGCGGGCGCCGAGCGCCCAAGCGCGCGCGCACGTCCGGCAGGCGTGCACGACCGCACAAAGGCACTTTGCACAAAAGGCGACGATACTTGGAACAGCAATGCGACAAAAGGCGACCTCGATCGAACGACAAAGACACTTATGCGACTAAGTGTTGGACGAGTTTATATGGCGTTGGAGAGTGGCTTGCACATGGCAAGGCCGACTTGTTGTAGAGGCGTTTGGGGTTGCGTTATGGAGGATTTGGGGGTCGGCCAAGGGGCTACCACCCACGCACATAACCCACCATGAGCGCCTATATACACATGATCGTGGAGCTTCCAAACGACAATGAAGAGAAGCTCGCATATCTTCGCAGAGGACAAGTGAAGTGCGCACTTGGAAGGAGATGCACACATCTCATGCGCACTTGCTTTGGTGACTTGTACGCTTGGGTGAAGACTTGGTTATAAGTCGAAGTTTATGCAGAGGTGGTTCTACATTACGGTTTTGGTGCAGATTTGGCAGAGGGTTGTAGGTGGCTCATGTGAGCACCTTTCTTTGTACGAAGGATGCATAAAGTTGTTGTAAGGAAAGATTACCTATCTTTGTAAATTTGGCTAAGTGTTGGCTTGGAGTTTGCCAAGCACACTTGAGCGTTGTATTAATGAAAACTGATATAATATACATTGTTGGGCAGATTGTTCGGGAGTTGCCCCTCCCCTTTATATCGTGCGATTGTTGTTCTTTTATAATTGTTGTGGATAATGATTAAGTATGGGTGATCATTGATATAAATGTTTAATGCATTTTATACTTGGTTGCGAAACACAAACTAAGTACACGGTTGTGAATTAGGCGTAGTCCATGTGCACAAGTATTGTTAAAAAGAAAGTGTTCGATGGTGTCGGACCTCGCCGGCACGTTGAAAGACCACCATAGGCTTGGGGGCGTGACACAACCCTTCCTGCGACCACAACCGTTATACCACGAAGAATATTCAGCTAACATTTAATCCTATATGTTCATTTATTTTAAAAAAATTAAAATTCTGGAAGCTCATATCCAGCCGGTGAAATAAAAACAAAGGAGTAGTCTACCTAGGTGGTAGAATGGCCTGTTTTCCATCACTGGCCGGAAAATCATCCAGCTTCAGCTACTGCCAATCCCTCCGCCCTCCGCCACCCTCCCCTAGCTCCACCACCCTCCTTCTCCGCCACCCTCCCGTGGCAATCCTAACATTCCCTGCCATTACCCGAAAAAAAATCCGATCACAGCTCAAGGGCCTGACGATCGCAGCTAGAGGGCCTGACATCCCCTGAGAGATCGGAGACGAGCTGGAATTGCAGCCGCGGAGTATTATTTCCAGTTCCAATTCGAATTGAGGAAATGGTCACCAGCGCGCTGCTCACTCACCTTCCACTTCGACTAGGCGCTTCCCTCTTCGACTCGGTGGTTCCCTTTCAGAAATGGGTCCATTTTGCATGTTTGAAAAGAGTGAAACAAATCACTCTGGGAAATGGCATGTTGCTAGATGTTCCAAAATCCTTCTTTTCTTGCAACTGCCTCACATTTTTGAAGCTGCACTGGTTCATGTTAACAAAGATGCCTCCTTATTTAAGTGGATTCAGTTGCCTTGTAACCTATTTTCTATCATATATTTATACAAATGATGATATAATTGATCAGCTCGTAGCACAATGCCATCTTCTTGAAAACTTGACAGTCCACCGTTGTCGAGGGCTGAACAGTTTGAAAATTTCTACTCTAAATCTCAAGTATTTAGATTTAAATGGACTTGACTGCCCACAACTAATAATGAATTGCCCCCAACTAGTGAATTTCATAGTAGATGATTGTCCAAGTATGTCAAGGTTGGAGGTTAGTTCTTATGGGTTTCTGCATTTATCCACTACAGAGGTTAATGTAATTACAGGGTTTTCTACTACAAACATGTTGAGAAAAGTTACCCTTCATGGGTACCATAGGGAAGTGCGTGTCCTTCATGGATTCAATGGGCCTAGAGAAATTACTCTTCATTTTCGTACACAGGTGCTCTCAATTGAAGCTTTTGGCAGGTTTTTCAATCTTGAATATCTCTCAATAGAAAGTGATTGGTTCAAGGTTAGTCATCCTAATGCTTTTAGCTTTAATATTACCATGATATTGTTATCTTGTAGAGAGATTTTTCATGCAAAATTTGGATGGCAGACCAAAGCAAAAAGCGTGGAAGTATCCAGCTTAAACCTTTCCCTGAAATTTTTTAAGAAGGTTCATGTAAAGGTTTCAACTTTTGATAAGGAAGAAATTGATCTACTGGGTTGCCTTTTTAGAAGTACTCCTTCATTGCAAACAATGACAGTTACACTATCAAGATGCTCCCAATACATACACGAGCTGAGCTTCCTGAAACAACTTCTGGGTTTGAAAAGATTTTCTGACTCCAGTGTAATTATAGCAGAAAAATATGAGGGCAACTGTGAGAGATGCAAAGAAGGAGAATGAACAAGTTTTTGTATTAAGCTTAAGCCTAGATTCTGCTATAGTTTCATGGTAAATAGTTTATCCAAGTTTGTCTCTATAAACAGCCCACCAAAACCTGCGCTTTTGTTATATGGGCCTGTGGCCGAGTCATCTGTTTCCTTTCATTTTTTTGTAGTTTGAATTTCGCTGCAAGATATAGTTATGCAAATAAACTTCGTCTAAGAGTATCTGTATGTCAATCTTCTTTTCCACATTTCAAGTTTATATTTTAAGGTATTTGGTTTCTTTGTTCTCCATCATATTTTGCATAATGGGTGCCCTGAATAAATAAACAATTTAAGAACTTTAGTTCAGTGAAATGTGTTTTCAACTTAAGACTTTAATATGTGCATTGTCCAGAAGTTATCCATAAATCATGGGCTTGCTTTGAATAGATGAAATTAATACACTTCTAATTAGTGCATTGCTCATAAATTATACACAAAACACAGGTTTAACCATTCCCACTGGATATATGTAGACAAATGTGCTCCTTTTCTATGTTTAGATTTATGAAAATTCTTATGTATGAAGTATCGATTTTCTCTTAATTATGTATTTATATTACAATTAATTGGTTATTATGTTGTTAGAATGTATCATTCTTTTTTCAATACAGTAAAACTTAGGTAAATTATATGTTTAAAAAGTGATTAATTTTTTATAGCAAAACAAATATGGAGATTTAGTGTGATGAATGACATAAAAACATGAATAATTTTTTTGGTGTGTCCGTATATAACTCAATCCACTTTGATATGGTCAACCATTCGATCTGCCTTGATATGGTAAATTGAATAATTATTTTGTTCTTAGCAAATGGTAAATTTTATTAATTTTTTAAATTGAATAATTATTTTGATGGTGTAAATTGAGTGATTTGTTCCCTGTAAAATGTTATTAATTTTTAAAAATTGAATAATTATTTTGATACGGTAAATTGAGTGATTTTGTTCTTAATATATGGTCAATTTTATTAATTTAAAAAAAAAAAAATTAATCTAATTTCACAAATTTGATGGAATTGATTGTATTTTATTTTAAATCTGCTTTTTAGGAGAATAGTAGAATAGTAATAATTATTTAGATGCTCTATATTTTTAATGTAATTTTCAAATTGTGTAAAATTAATTTTTTGATAATGATGTATAGTCATATAAAATTAGAAAGAAGAGGGAAAAAAAATAAAAATAGTAAAGACTAAAGGTTGTTATTGTAATTTAGTATAAAGTATGCATGGGTTGCCAATGGAAAGGAATAAGTAAACTACATAAGCATATGCAATGCAAAGAAAAAAAGAGACACAAAGTAGTGGATAGTCAACAAATTAGCCTTTATATTAGATATCTTCAACAACCAATCAAGACTAGTACATAGAGTTGAGTACAAGCATATATGTGTGTCTGTTTTTTTAATATATAAGCAGATACAACAATTTAACCATCTGAGCCAACTTTATTATACCAATTTAATGGGTTGAATTAACTATAGATTTAGTAGACTTGCAATACAATCTTTCCTGTCTAACTTGAGCAGGCTAGTCGATTGAGTCTACTAGCCCCTCGAACATCTCCCCATGGTCAGTGTCTTCTTTGTCTCGAAAAAGGGAAGATTGGGAAACTTTAAAAAATGAGAAAAATAGTACAACGTATTGAAATATTAAGTACAACTAATTGAAATTATTGGTTGCAGCATTCAGAAAACTATTGAATATGCCATGATTGACTATAGGAAGATAATGTACTACTCCTTGTTTATAAGCCTACGTAATTATCTTTTGCTTTCGTAAATTGCTTCTTGTCCTCTAACCCAACAAACGGCGCTTCCGTCGGAATACCCGTGGGATGGAAATTGATTTTTATGATTTTGGACAGCAAGCCTTACGTCCATTCTTTATCAATTGTTATTGCTTGGTGTCCCCACAATTCATGGGGTCAATATTGTACAGCAATATATGTTCAGGTTCGACAAATGTTCTGTAACGTGGCTACCACGACAAAGCTGCTTGTCTTTACTCCTTTCTTATTTTGCCCACACTAAATGGAAACCTACTTTCAAACCAAACTGAAGTCACTGTCTTAAGTTTAAAATAAATTAATTGAGATACATATATATATATATATAACTTTTGTTTCAATTTGGTATTTTATAAGTTTTGTTTGAAAATTTTGTTTGAATTTGGTATTTTATAAGTTTTGGTTGAAAATTAGAGTTGTGACACGAAATGAATATTATATAGGCCAATTCTTTAAAAAGGGACAAAGTACAAAGTCAGAATATAAGTTTTTGCATTATTTTTATTGTCATTGCAACTTGGAATGAACTATCACATCGAATTCATTGTCGTCAGAAGTCTGCCGTATCTCATTGAGCCGTTAATTTATTAATAGAAGTGAAATTACTATGTCCATGTCTGTACAGTTGGACTGCATATGGCGAAACCACTCCAAAGCAGCCGTAATATGTAATACAGCGTGGATTGAAAGCCCGTCACATGGAAAGAGAGTGGAGATGTATGCCATTAAATTATTTCTTTAAGGGATGCTACGCAGGCAATATTTTATGCGTGCAGAAGCAGATATGAGGGACAAGTCTTGTGGTTGATATGTTGGCATCTTGTGCCTGAACTGCCCTTTTCTGATTTGGATATCGTCTTTGGAAATGGTACCACTGATTAAAATTAGCGGCGTTTAGTCCTTGAAAGAAGATCTGTGTAGAGTAAGTGAGAGATGTGGGAAAAAATGAATTATATAATTATGATAATGTTTTTTTTAAGTTTGGTAGGATATTTTATTTCGAATTTATATGTTTATTATTTACCTCACTGTCTTGAAAGGGTCGCATAAGATTTAAATTCAAGATATTGGTTTGATAGAGAATTATGATAATATTTTTTTATCAAATAAATAACCAATAAAAATTTATATTTATTAAAATAAAAATAAAAATATTAGGTTTCATAATCTGATGAAATCCCATACTAAAAATCACCATTTTAAACTCTAATTTTTTAATATTGAGAGGGTACATTGAATAAATTGTAGTGTAATGTAACATTGTGATAATGAGTATTAGATTTATTATAATCAGAGGGATTATCAAATCCAAAGGATAGATATAAACCCTAGGCATTAGAAAACAAAGGGATTAATATTATAAACCCGATGGATTATAAACCTAAGGGATTAATATTATAAACCTAAGGAATTAATAAACACGAACGATTAATATTATACACTCAAAATATTAATAAACATTAATTTTGTAATGTTGAGAGACAACATTGAATAAATTGTAATGTAATGTAACATTGAGACAATGAATATCATATTAATTGTCATCTTGTGACAATTTTTTTCACAATGTGATGTTCGAATTATTTTTGTACCATGCAATCGTCAAAATATGAAGCCATACTGTAGTGTCACAATGTGATGTTGAAAAATTTGCAATATAATATAAGGTTCCAACTACGATTTTCACATTGCTTATCACATTGCAACAATATTTGCCACAATGCGACAATGGATAGATCTCAACATCATTCAAATTTCACAACATTAAACCCTAATGCTACATTAAACATTATAAACCATAGTAGTATAAAACTAATATTATAAACCCTGGCATTAAACCTAATATTATAACCATAATATTAAACCCAATATTATACACACTAATATTTAACTCAACATTATGAAACCTAATATTAAACCTTAATTTTATAATGTGGCAACGCAACCCAAGGGATTTAAAATTGGGTTTCATAAAACTAATGTGAAACCCAATATTAAAATCCCTTTTTAAGCCCTAATTTTGTAATGTTGAGAGGGGACATTGAATAAATTGTAACATAATGTAACATTGTGACAATGAGTATCAGATCGATTATAAAAACAAGGGATTAATATTATAAACCCTACGAATTATAAACTTAAGGGATTAATCTTAAACCTAAGGAATTAATAAACACAAGGGATTAATAAACCCTAATTTTGTAATGTTGAGAGGTGATAATAATGTAATATATGTAAGATTGTGACAATGATTATCGCATTAATTCTCACCTTGTGACAATATTTATCACAATACAATGTTGGATTTTTTTGTAGCATGCAAACATCATAATGTGAAGTCATATTGTAGTGTTGTAATGCAACGTTGAAAAAATTACAATGTAATATAAGGTTCTGGGGCAACGATTTTCATATTGCTTGTCAGATTGTGGCAATGCTTTTCACAATGCGACATCAAATAGATCTATGCACCTTTCAAATGTCATAACATTAAACCATAATGCTATACCATAGATTGTAAAATCTAAAATTTAAAACTAATACTATAAGCCTTAACATTAAACCCAATATTATAGCTATAATATTAAACTCAATATTATAAACCCTAATATTTAACCCAACATTATAAACCCTAATATTAAACCCTAATATCTAATGCAAAAATGCAACCTAAGGGATTTCATTTCAGGTTTAATAAACGTAGTATGAAACAAATACTAAAAGCCATGATTTTAAACCCTAATTTTGTAATGTTGAAAGTGTACATTGAAAAATTTTTAATGTAATGTAACATTGTGACAATGAGTATCACATTGATTATAAACCAAAAGGATTAATATTATAAACCCTATGGATTAAAAATAAAGGGATTACTATTATAAACCATAAGGATTATAAACCCAAGGGATTAATATTATGAACCTAACGAATTAATAAACCCAACAGATTAATATTATAAACCCAAGGAATTAATAAACCTTAATTTTGTAATTTTGAGAGGTGACATTGAATAAATAATATTTTGATATACCATTGCAATGATGAGTATGAGATTGCAATAACAAATACAATATCGTTTTTCATAAACCAAATATGAAACCCAATACTAAAAGCCTTAATTTTAACACTAATTTTTGTAATGTTGAGAGGTGACATTGAATAACTTGTAATGTAATGTAACATTGTCACAATGAGTATGAATTGATTATAAACCAAAGCGATTAATAGTATAAACCATAGGGATTAATGAACAATTATAATATTGGCTTTCATAAACCCAATATGAAACCCAATACTAAAAGTTGTGATTTTAAACTATAATTTTGTAATGTTGAGAAGGGACATTGAATATATTCTAATGTAATGTATCATTGTGATAATGAGTATCACATTGAATATAAACCCAAGGGATTAATATTGTAAGCCCTAGGGATTAAAAACCCAAGGGATTAATATTATAAACTTAAGGGATTAATATTATAAACCTAAAGGATTAATAAACCCTAATTTTGTAATGTTGAGAGGCGACATTGAATAAATTGTAATGTATGTAATATTGTGATAATGAGTATTAGATAATTTTCATTTTATGAAAATGTTTGTCACAATGAAACATTGGATAGATTTTGTACCATTGAAATGTCATAACATTAAACTCTAATGTTATATCATAGATTATAAACACTAACAATATAAAACCAATATTATAAAACCTAATATTAAATCCAATATTATAACCATAATATTAAACCCAATATTAGAAACCCTAATATTTAACCCAACATTATAAACCCTAATATTAAACCATAATTTTCGAATGCGGCAATGCAGCCAAAGGGATTTCAAGTTGGGCTTCATAAACCCAATACTAAAAGCCTTGATTTTAAACCTTATTTTTTTAGTGTTGAGAGGGGACATTGAACAAATTATACTGTAATGTAACATTGTGACAATGAGTATTAGATTGATTACAAACAAAAGCGATTAACAAACCCGATCTATAAACTGCGATGGCTATTCCACTAGACAGTTTTTAACAACAGATCTGATATTTTTATATTAAAAATCTGAGATTCTACACTATTACAGTTTTATTTAATTTCTAGATTTGCGGATTTTACTGTAATTAGTGCATTCTTGCGAATGGAAGCTATGCATAAAATTAGAGAATTGAAAATAATCTCACAGGGACACATGAGACACAAAATATTCTCTCTAGAAAACCCTTTTGGGAGAAAACCCAATTGGATGGTGAGGTTGCTTCACTCCCTTTCTCTGCCTAGAAATATGGTTGCGGGTGAAAAGAAGTAGTGCTTTTGGCTCGTGGGCTCCTACAGTGAACAAATACTCTCTATGTGCTCTTCTTCCTCCTATCTCTCCTAGCTATCTTTTCTAAACCATGGAACAAATTTCTCTCGACGGAATGGAATGCCTCTTGGTCCAATTATAACACAACCTGATAGCCTACTAGTGGTTAATCTTGAATACATCAACTCTTAACTAGAGTTACAATATAGACTCTTCTAGAGTTTTTTACATCATAATCACATGGCTAGCCCATTTTCCATGAATAATGTGGGCTGATTCAACATCCTCCCGCACTATAGGTGTGAAAACAAAAATGTTAACTTACGTGTGGCATAACTTTTGCATACGAACTCTCATTGACACAATTCTTGCATTGTTGGAAAGATATCTATGTGTAGAATAGCATGAAATGGTGCTAAAATAAAGGAGAAAAATTTTACCCCTAAAAATCATCATTTGATGCCTCAAAACACCCCGAGAGGGTTTCATCCCTCATTTTTCTAAACTAGGTCCCACAAGTAAAAACAATCCTATGAGCAGATTCCTCCACTTTTTCCAATCCAAATACATCGAGATGGATTAAAAATAGTATAATGATCCAATATGGATCACACCTGTCCATTTTTGGAGGCTTTTGGTCCCCAAAATATTCTACTGAATGAGGTGAAAAAATGTTTCCTCCACCTTCTCTCTAGTATACCATTTAGTTTTGCCTAGAACTTGTCCCTTCAACCCAATCTACCAAAGCTCATGCTACTCTTGTCTTATAGTTATGGATCTCTTCTGTAAAATTATATGCTTTGTCAACTATGCCTGAGGATCTAGTGCCAAATCCTCCACAGAAGGTAGGACTTGTTCCTCTTCTTGATCTAGGATGGAAGGCTCATAAAGTTTCAAATTCTCTACAATCAGAACTAAGTAAATGTGCATATATGGTGCTAAACTAAGTCGATTTGAAATTATCATTCACCTTTTCCATTATCTAAAAGGGATCATACCTCAGAGCCTTGATTTTCTTACCAGTCTCTTGTAGCCTCCTTGTTGAATTGTAACCATACTTTGTCTCTCACCTCGAATGAATTCTCTATTTTGTGTTGATCATGCCTAGTCTTATACTTCTCCTATGATTTTTGTAGTGTTTCTTATACCTAAGAATGGGCTGCCCGATCTTCTCTATAATCTTTTCATCCCTCAAATCATCTCTTGTAAGATCTTCCCTCACTCCTTGTTGCATGTACGCAATATCCAAAGTTGAAGGTGGAAAATATCCAAAACAAGTCTCAAATTAGGACTTTCCTATATAAGTGTGGGTTTCTCTGTTGTCAGAATGTTGTATATAAACCATATTTTCATCTCAAGTCTTTGGATGCTTCTAGTTGTATCCCCTTAGAAGATGCACCAAATTCCTATTAACTACTTATGTATGCCATATGTTTATGGATGGAATGTTGTAGATCTCTTCAATTTTGTGTCCATCTTCTCCCACAATGAAGTCTAGAATGCATAAAGAAATCTTGTATCCCTATCTAAAATGATGCTCTGTCATATCCCAAAGTACACCCATACATTTCCAAAGAATGTCTTTTTTTGTTCTTATCTGCTGATGGTATTTTTATAGGGAATTGGAATAGACATCTTGTTGAACCTATCAAATAGCACGAAAAGGCATTCATATCCCTTCTTGGTTGTTGGTACAGCTCCCACAATGTCCATGAGAATTATTTCCCAAGGATGAGTAGGTACATGTAAGGGATGATATAGATCATGTTTCCTATTTCTAGGCTTCCTAGTACATCAAAGCATGCATTCGATTATGAACCTAGTTACCTACTCTTGCATCTTGGGCCAACACACATACCTCTACAAGTTAGCCATGGTCCTCCCTTCGCCAAAGTTCCCTGCAATATTGGTGTGAGCCTCTCTGATTAGCTGCAAATGCTCACCTTTAGGAACACATAGCATATCTAGCCTATAGTGTAACCCATCCTAGAGATGGTAATCAATGGTGTTGTCACCATCATGGACATGACATTGACTCTGCAATTGCTAATAAACCTTCTTGAAGTCCTCATCTTCTAAATATGCCTCTCTATCTACATCATGGGTGAATCGATCCATGTGCATAAGGGTCCCCAAAGATCTAATCATTGATGTGGGTGGCCTTGACAACATGTCAGGCAACTTGTTTGTGTTCCCCTTATTATAGTGATCACCAAATGGAATTGTTTTAAAAACACCATCCACTTGTAATGTCTCATCTGTTGTTGCTTACTCTAGGCCTACAACTACTGTAATGATTGGTAATTTGTTTGGCTTACTCTTTCCTTTCCCATCAAATGGTAATTTCACTTCTTCACATCTTGCACCATGGAATAAACGTCCTTGTCATAGGTAGGGTAGTTAAGGACTTTTGGATGAAATAATTCAAAATGGTAGCATACAAGCCTTCCTCCCTACATCAAGGCAACTCCCATAGCACCCACTCGCATTTGTCTCCACTTCAAAGGCTCACTGTAAGTTTTGTCATTCCAAAACTGGTGGTTAGATGATCTTCTCCTTTAGCTCTTCGAAAGCCCTATGTTGACCTTTTCTCCACTGGAAACTCTTGCCACTTCCTGTTATGACATGGAGCAGTACTACTACTACTAAAAATGAGGCTATGAACATCCTCGGGTATTGTGCTACCCCAATGAAAATCCTGACCTCAGAAAAATTAGTAGGCACTAGCCATTTCATGATGGCTTCCATCTTGGAAGGATCTATATTTATTTCTACTCCACCAATCACATACCCCATATACACCAAATATTGTTGCACAAACTCACACTTCTTGAGATTTGCTAGCAGTTGGTGCTTCTTTAGTGTTTCCAACACCTACGTAAAATATGACATATGCTCCTCCTAGGTAGAACTATATACTAGTATATCGTCCAATTAAACAATAACAAATGAATTTGTAGAAGGGTGCAGTACATTATTCACTAATATCATAAATGTAGTTGGTGAATTACATAGCCTAAATGGCATGACTAACCAGTCATACAAACCTTGTCTGTTTTTGAATGTGATCTTCCATGTATCTTCTTCTTTGACTCGAACCTGGTGATATCCAGACTTCAAGTCCAACCTAGTGAAGTACTTTTCTTGCTACAAGTGATCTAGCAGATCATCTATCCTAGGCAGGGGGTATATGTTCTTGAGATTGATTTTTTTCAATGCCCTGTACTCTATGAACATCCACTAGGTCCCATATGTCTTCAGCATAATGATGATGGGTGACTCACATGGTGATGCACTCAGTTGAATGACACCTTACTCCAACGACTACTTCAAATGTTTCTTCACTTCACTTTCTTCTATAACCAACTATTTATACAACCACATATTTGGAAATGGGGAGTATCGCAATAGTTAGATCACATTCTCCACTTTTGTCTTAGGTGGTAACCCTTTAGACTCTTTGAGCACATCCTTGTATGCCTATAGCAACTGCTCCAATTGTTTTTTATATTTCTTAATACACCCCTCAAGTGATGCCTTTCCTCTTATTGACTCCTCTTCATACTAACTCTCTCTTAAAAACAATAAAAGTACTTCTTGCTAGAATTGATCAAGTTCTTGGCTTGGTTGGCACTTACTAGTGATACTTTTTACTTTCCCTTGTGTGCGTTTATGATGAACGATCTACCATGCTTCATAATCCAATACTGGTTAGATATCCTCATGAATATTTCATCATGCATGTACATGTATGGACCCCCAAACATGACTCAACATATATCAAGGGGAACCACATCTAGATCTACTTCATCAATAAAATCAACAATGATAGAAAATATAATTTTACACTATTTTGTTACCTTCATCTCTGCATGCTTATTTACCTATCCCAGTGGATATGGGTTTGGATGATCAATAAAATCCAACCCTAACTTCTTGAGAAGCTCCTGCTGTAATGAGATTCGCCTGCAATGCTGAGTCAAGCAGAGCATCAATATTTGCCATCTTGACCTGTATCTTTATTTGGAAGAGTTTGGTCATTTCTTTCTCTTCTTGTTGTTGAAGGCTACTTAGATTCACCTCCTTGTTCACTGATGTACAAATTATCTTCTCATCCACATCTAAGTTACTTTTAACTTGGTTACTCAAATAAGTGGCCATGGGATTCTTCTTCTTGTTATCTTTCTTCTTGTTCTTCGAGTTTAATTCTTGATGCAACTTGCAAAACTCATCCTTCTATATGGGGAGGTTTACATTGCAGTTTATATATTTGAATTGTTGTTCGAGTTATGAAAATGTATACTTTGCAGGATCACGAGGTTTGTTTATAGATTTGTTGGCCATGATTAAGGTTTTACTATTTTCAGCCTTGCCGATCTAGATCCTTGCAATCTCCACAAAATACCTAAAGAAACTTTCTCTGATATCAAATGATCGGTAAAATATCATGGATATTTCACTAGACAGTTCGTCACAATAGATATGATATTATTATATTAAAAATCTGAGATTCTACACTATTACAGTTTTATTTGATTTCTAGATTTGTAGATTTTACTATAATTAGTGCATGCATGTGAATGGAAATTACGCAGAAAAGTAGAGAACAACAAAACAAGCTCACACACACATAAGACACAAAATATGCTTTGTGGAAACTCTTTCGAGATAAAACCCAACTAGAAGGTGAGGTAGCTTCACTCTCTATCTCTATCTAGAAATATGGCTGCAAGTAGAAAGAAGTAATGCCTGCGGCCTATGGACTCTACAGTGAAAATATCCTCTCTATTTCATATTCCTCTTATCTCTCCTAGATATCTTTTCTCAACTATGGAACTAAATTCTCTCGACAAAATGGAATGCATATTCCTTCTAGTGGCCCAATTATAACACAACCCCATAGCCTACTAGTGGTTAATTTTATCTACATCAACTCCTAACTAGAGTTAAAATATAGACTTTGCTAGAGAATTTTACATCATAATCATGTTGGTAGCTCCTTTTCCATGAATAATGGGGTTTGACACGACATCCTCCTCAATTATAGGTTTGAAAATATGAAGGTCAACTTTTGAGTGACATAACTTTTGCATACAGACTCTAATTGATGTGCTTCTTGTGTTGTTGGAAAGATCTATGTGTGTATAATAGCATGAAATGGTGCCATGCTAGAGAGACAAATATTTACACTCAAAAGACATTGTTTGATGCCTCAAAATACTTCAAGGAGGTTTCAAACCCCATTTTTCCAAACTATGTCCAACCGTTAAAAATTCTCTCGTGAGTTGTTTCCTCCACCTTTTTCACTCCAAATTCATCGAGATGGATGAAAAACAATATAATGATACAATATGGACCAAAACACAATGGATTAATATTATAAAGCCTATAGATTATAAACCCAGGGGATTAATATTAATGCCATAACTAAACACTAATAATATATTCAAGATTAAATATTTATATAATGATTGTGTACAAAGTAGTTATGGTATTAATAAGCTAAATTAATGTTTTCATTACTATATTTATGTATTAATTAATATTTGAATAGATTAAAATATTAATTATAACATTTATGTAATGACTATCAATAATTAAATAAATTAAATAATTATATAATAAAATCTAATTCTTAAATAAATATAATTAAAAAAAATTATTTTAAAAATTAATAATAAATATATTAATTTAATTCAATTTGAAACTTTATTATTAAAAAATTAATTAAATTAATAATTTTAAATAAAATTGAATACATTCAAACAATAAACAAAAATTAACAATTATAATGACTCCATTTAATTTCTTGGGTATAATATTAATCACTTTGGTTTATGGTTATAAACCCTAATTTTATAGTGTTATAAACAACTTAAGCTTGATAATATTAATAAATGAATATTAAATTAATCCAACTAAAACCAACAAGCTTAATATAATATAATATACTATATATTTATAATTTAATATTATATAATCCTAATAAAAAAATATTTAAATCACATAATCATCAAAGAGGTTTACCAAGGCTAATCATGGTTGATCATGGCAAACCATGGTTGATCATGGTAGACCATGGTTGACATTGGTTGACCATGTTCGACCATGTTAACCATAAAGATCTTGATTGACCAACATGGTTGATCAGTGTTAACCATGGTTGACCATCACTGTTATTATTACATTAATAATATATTTATGTTATAATTGTACATGGTTGATCATTCTAACCATAAAAATCTTAATTCACGATCATCATTGACAATGGTTGGTCATTCTAACCATGTTTGAACATTCAATAATATTGATCATGGTTTACCTTGGTTGATCATGATTGACCATGGTTGATTATGAATATTAGTATTACATCAATAATATGTTATCTTATAATTTATTTAATATTTTTGGTGTAATACAATAATAATGCTACATTTTATATTTACTA
>APFE030214928.1:1831-14866 GCA_000404065.3 Pinus taeda
TTGAGACTTGTTTTGGTTTCACACCAAGGTCTCCTTTGGATTTTGTCTTTGGTAAAGATACCATGGTTGATGGACACAATGATGTGGACAAGGAAACTAGGTTCATTGAACAGATCGAGGAGATCCACCAGGTAGTACAAGAACAACTGGAAAAGAGACAAGCCAAGTACAAGGTTAGGCATGAAAAGCACCAGATGGAGCATAGTTTTCAAGTTGGAGACCAATTCTGGTTGTATATCAGCAAGGAAAAGATGCAAGGTGAAGGAAAAAATCTAAAGCCTATCAGATATGGACCTTTTAGGATACTTGAGAAGATTGGTGAAAATTCTTTTCGCCTTGATTTACCAGCTTACATGCACATCTACTCAGTCGTAAATGCAGATTGCTTGAGATTGTTTGAACCTTCAATGGTTGAGGACCCTGAAGAGCAGAGTCAATTGCCTTCTATTGATGACCTGCTACCTGAATACCTTAATGAATATCAGGAAGACATAGTGTTGGATAGGAAGGTAAGGACAATGCACAAGGGAAATGTTGAGTACCTCAGGATTGGGCTCAAAGGTTCAAAGCCAAGTAGTGAAAAGTGGATTGAGATTGGACAAGTGAGAAAGCAATACCCTCACTTAGTCAATGCTTGAAAACCAACTTTTGGTGGTCCAAAAGCTTTTTCAGTGGGAAGGCTGTGATTCAAATTGGATCCATAAAATACTGTCAAAGAACCATGACTGTATTAGGTCGGAGAAAATCTCTAAAGAGTTCCAAAACAACGATAAAAAACACCCCTGAGCCAGTGGCAATGGCAGCCAACGTGGAACGACGAGGACCTCAGTCAAAGCACGCTGACTGAGGCCCATGGAGACTGTGCAAGAGGTCAAAATAGCCCTTGGGAGTCCCAAATCGAGAAAAGGAGGTGGAATTTGATATGGAATTGGCCATGAAGGAAAAGCCTAAGCACTCAGTCGTGTGGGGGAATCGGAGAACCGCGAGTGGAAAAGGAAAAAGCGCTGAAAGTACAAGGCGGGACCCGTGCTCTGGAAACCAGTGGTTTTGATCAGGGTGCCCTTAAATGGTAAGAGGTTTTGGACGAGAGCAGAGTGATTCCATACATCAATCAACATGTGGCAGGCGAAGGTGAGAGAAAACCGCCGTTGATTGCACGCCATTGGTTGAGCAAGTCAACCGTGCAAAACGTGCGTATGGCGTCAGATCTGGAGGCCCTAGATCGGACGACTGAGATCACTCCTGACGGAGGAATTGGAATCGACGAACGAATACGTCATTTTTTAGAAGGATTTGGAATCTGTTTAACCACCATGGTGGAGGAAGAACGCATCCATGATGTAACTGAAGAAACGAACATACGAAATAGGGTAGCACCATTTAGAGGAGGACAAGTGGCCACTCCTTAAGCATTCATGATGACATCAAACAGGGAACTCCATGTGCAGCTGCAGAAGGTGGATCGACAGAGGCAGAAGAGGAACCGAATAGGCATTGGAATGAATGGATAAATGCCATGAACAGAGATAGTTGAAGGAAGGGGAAGGAGACAGTTAGTCGAAGTCGATAGGCAAAATAGTGGAACAGTGAACCCAGAGAGGAGGACTAAACACAGAGAACAGTAAAGCAAAGTAGAAGAGACAGAGGGTCGTGCTAATGAAAGGCAGCATCAAGCACCAGAGAACTCAAAGATTCAAGCCATCCCATAGAGGATCTGTCTGGGCTGAGCACCGCATTGGGCTCTTGCCACTGTAGACCACAGGGTCACAGCGCTGGTAGGAAGAAGAAGAGTTTGTGCACTCTAGTGGCTCGGGGAATCCAAGAACCACCCTGCCAAGAAAAACCTGCTTCAAGAGAACTCACATTGAGTCCCTGTATTGTAATTTCTCTGCTTAAGACACAATAAAACAAGGCCACCACTGAAAGCTGGACCAGAGATGTAGCCCTGGAGATTAGGGTGAACTCCTTATTAAATTTCATATTTCTTTGTGTTGCTTACTGTATTTCTCTCATGTCTTTCCATTTTATTGTCTGTGTATTGGCAATCTGATCGATCCATTGCTTCAATAACATAGAACACACACCAGCACATGAGTCTGTAATACCTTTGTTCAATAAATCTTTAACTGATGTCACTCATAGAGTGAATATTAGATCACAAAAGGTAGGCAATGACGTGTCCTACATCAGTCGACATGAAACTAGACAAGAATGATTTTTTTTTTGCAGAATCTTTTGAGCATTTGGGTCTAAACAACCCAACGGAGGGCATGATGAAAGGATATGTATGATCAGTTGATAGAGGAAACAAATGGGGAAATTTGAACAATAAGAGGCATGACAACGGTTTTAACCAGACAACACTAGACTTATGAACACTACAGAGTGTTAGGATATGGAGATGCAAGAGAGGCCATCAAAATGAAGGTTTATCTAAGGGAGTGCCATGTTCAAGGGAACGATTGTTGCCAAACCACGCTTTCAAATATAGAATATAGTTGTATTGTCCACTTTCCCCGTCTGATTAATTTAATGATTCAAAACGGGTAAAGTCATCGATATTTTCATGTTTAAGGAGTCTAAAAAGGATCGTAAAAAGAATGACTCTTTGTCCTATCTGATTAGTTTAATGAGTCTAGACAGGGAAACTCGTCGATTTTTTCATGTTTTAAGAGTCTGAAAAGTATCATAAAAAGAACGACTCTATATCTTGTTTGTGTGATTTAAGTAATCTAGACTAGACAACTCAATGGTCTTTTCATATTTAGAGAGTCTGAAAAGATTGTAAAGAGAGACTCCATGGTGGTCCCTTTGTCATAGTTGTTAACAGGGTGCAAGAAAAGGTTAATAGTATAACCGGCTCGGTTACTTTTCCATATTTTAATCTATTGAACCCGGATAAAGAGAAACGTTTTTCCAATAGATGTCGACCTCATTTTCTTACGAGTATGAGGCGATGGACTAAACTCATGTTTCGTCGTGAATTTTTAATGAGTCACATGACGACAAACTCAATACCTTCATAAAAAATTTTAATGAGTTAGATGAATAAAACTCAGGGTATCCTTTTCAGTTTAATGAGCGAGAAAAAGAGGGAAAAGAATGGCTCATCCCTTCTTCATAGTTTTACGAGCTCGAAGGAGGGGAAAAACTTGGGGATTTTTCGATTTAACGAGCCTGGTAACAAGAAACTTGGGATTTTTCAGTTTTAATGAGCAAGAAAAACTACCTAAAAGAATGCTCGGGTCATCTTTAGCAAGTTTAACCAATAGCAAGACATAGCACGAGATTTTTTCAGTTTAAAGAGTGAGAAAAAAGCACTCAAAAAGAATGCTCCTTTGGTCTTTTTCAGTTTATGAGCTGGAAAAAGACCAAAAAAGAGTTGCTTAGAGCATCGTTGTATGTATTTAACAAGTGTAACCATGAAAACTCAGATATTTTTATACTTTTTAAGGAGCAATAAAATATCACAAAAAGTGCTCTAACCATCATCGCAAAGATTTAACGAGCTTAACGATGAAAACTCGGGGATGTTTATATTTTTTAAAGAGAAATAAAATATCCCTAAAAGTGCTCTATTGAGAATTCCATGTAGTTTTTATTGCTTTTCATTCTTGAAAGTACTTTCATCAAAAGCGGTAAAAAGTATAAAAAAGCAGCGATTCCTACTATCTGGGTGCATGCATGATAAAAAATCATGGAGAATGGACTACTTCCTCTTTAATGATTTTCAAAAAATCACGTCTCTCAAATTTATATAAGGAGATGCTTTAAGTTTTCACATGCATCATTGTCACTATTTTGAAGTTTGTGAGAGCTTGCTGGAGCTAAAGAGGAGCAGATTTTCCACGAACCATTGCAGGAGGTCCGGCCAACCATTTGACATAATGTCAGTCCTAGGTGAGAGCTAAAACCTTTATCTATGCCTTACTAAACCTTTCTTAGCAATTTTATGGGTGGAATTTTGTAAATCTGAGGTGCCCTAAAGCCTTATTTGCACACTAACGCCCTCTAGATGGCTAGTAGGGAGCGTTAAACGCTCTGTACGAGCCACTGGAGGGCATTAATCCTCCTTGTGTAGCACTGGGGGTAGCGTTAGGGCTGTAGGGCGTAGTGAAAACCCTCATGCATGGAGTCCTTAAGTGATTTTGCCCCATTTTAAATGTTTTAAGGGTTATTTTGTGCAAGTTTCAGGCTGAAATGACTCACCTATGGAGAGAACAGGCCCATGACAATGGGGAATTATTGATGCGAAACGATCCAACATGCATACTTGCATTGTGCTGCTGCGGTTTGTTGAAGTATGCAAAGCTAGAGCTGATGAAAGGATAGGAGGATTTACTAAGACGGATCATCCAGCGCTGGGTTGAACACAAGCAAGTGTTCAAGATTGGAGATCAAGTGTTGGCAATTGACCGGGATGAAATTTACTTTTCGACTGATTTGTCATGTCATGGGGCAGAAGAAAACCTTACCGGTGGCAGGCTAGATCCACGATCTACCTCGGAGATGGTACAGACCTACTGCATCCCTAAGAGTGGACTAGTTAGAAACAGAGTCCCCATAGAGAGGATTCAATCTCAGTTGATGAGGGAAGTTTTATGGTTGATTATGTGGTTGGCAGGGTCAAAAAGTCCCCACGTAGCGACAAAGGCCCAACTGTTGCTTGCGGTTAATTGTGTCCAGCCACAGATATTCAACTAGTGTGAAGCAGTGCTTTTCCAGTTGAAGGTAGAATTAACAACATGCAAGACCCATACTCAACACAGTTTTGGGTACGGTACTATCATAGTCTCATTTTTCCTTGAGAGGGTACCCGTCATACGCCCATGGGTGAGCTTAGGTCCCTTTGATCCGAGGGAGACAAGTTAGGGTCGTTGGTCATCACTCGATCCTCACATAGGAGGAAGACCGATCCGTCACTCTTTTGACGAAGACTTCTTCCAGTGGCTCCGTAGCCAAATTGTGATTGTTGATGACTATGCCTATGAAGGCATGGACTTTACCGGTGACCCAGACTTGATGCTACCGCCCAGGACCAACTGGGGTCCCCAAGGTGAGAATAATTTTGATAGTACTTAAGTATTTTTGCGCTATTGAATGTTATGTCATGTTTTTTAAGGGTGAAATAAGAACTGACATGAAATTGTTATGCTTAACACAGATGTGGCACGAGTACGACCTGCAGGCGAACCTCACTATGTGCAACAAGGTGACCAACTACTTGTTGGAGGGGGCGATGCTGACAATATCCACAAGGTTCTGAGGAACCTAGAGGGTTTAACTATGGGTGCCCCCCCCCTTCCTATGAGGGAGATTCCGGCTCATATGCAGCGGCACACCGTGGGTGTATCTGAGCGGTTTCTGGTTCTTCTTCGGAGGCTAGCTAGAGATGTTTTAGCTTTTCTAGAGCAATAGGCTCTTTTTTTAGCAGGTGTTTCTAGCATAGCCATATGAATGCTTGTAGCTAGGCTTTGAGCCATTTTGTACTTAAATAATCCAAGTTTTGCAATATTTTGATGTAAAAAACTGGATTTCGATCTATATATGTATACAGATGTTTTTTGGCATTTTTGTGGTGTAAATGTGTTTTTTAAATGTTTTTTGTAACAAATTTTTAACTTTAGTAAATGTTTTACTTCTCATGCATGCTTCTATAAAGAATGAGACAAATGTCAATCCAATACATAGTTAGCTAACGAATCAATGACTGTATTTAATTCTCGAGGAACATGCTCATATGTGATTATTTCAAATCGACGTTCCAAGAGTCGCACCCTTAAATAGTTATGTAACAAGGCTAGATTACGAACATGATAATGGTTTGTCAATTGCATAATGACCAGCTAGGAGTCTAACCTGACCACTAGATTGGAGATGCCCATTGATGACGCTTCCATGAGAAGCGAAATGACGGACATGTACTCGACAATATTGTTGGTGGCAGTACCAAGAAAGACCCCCCCGGAGAAAAATAGTTCTGACTCGGGTGTGTAGATGACCCAAGCAGTTAATGGAATGTGTCATGTGTGATGACTGAAACTGTCCGCGTATCCTATGTATGCTAAGGGGAACGACAACATCTGCATTGTGAGAAGAATGCATGAGACAAGTACTCCACTAAATAACAAAGCAATCCAATCACATCAAAAAAGGTGAGAAAAACTTATGAAAACATAAAATTACAAAGCATAAGCCCAGTGCAATACTAGGCACAATGATTTTTCAGATAGAGCCCATATTTCGGCTCCTTGAGTGGGATTCCTTCCCGGTCTTGTAGTTCATATGCCCCCATGGGGAGGACTTTTGTTACGACATAGGGACCTAGCCAAATGGGTCGAAGCGTGCATGCCTCCAAGAGGTTATCTTTTGGATGATAGAGTGATACGAAGTCGACGTCTTGGAAAGAACAAAGCCTAAACTCTTTCACATATTGGGATTGTACCTGCTCCTTGTGAGCTGCGAGTGCTAAATCGGCATCTCGACGGGTTTTATCTAGCTATTTAAGGTATTGTAGGCATTCTTCTTCGGCAGTAGGGCCAGGCATGGGTTCAATGGCTATTTCTAGGGAAGGGATTGGCCACCCATTTTGTTTTGATTTCTCATAAAGTTGGTTCTCATGTGCGACAAATGAAGGATTAAAGTCGAGCATTTCCTCGTGAGACCAAACGAAGTCATCATGGAATTCCTCATTTAGATAGGTGGAGCTTGCAATCTCCTTAGGACTGAAATCTGCTCGAATCTGGGTGTTTTCCACAATGCCTGTCGTGACTGAAATATCAATGGGTAATGACCAGGAAGTGTCGACCATGTTTCCTTCTGCCCCAAAAGTTTGGATGCTTGCATAGGGTGGGGAAATGATTTCATTTATGTTAGAGGACAGGACTTGAAGAGGCATCATGTCCAAATTAGATGTCAAAACACAAATATGCCAATCCTCCCAATGTTGCTCTCCAAAACTCATGATTTCTCGAATAGCTTCGTCCGTAGATGGGAGTTGATTGATCGAATCTAAAGGAGGAGCTGTTATGGGAGGATCAGTGGTACCGTCGGCTGTGACC
This sequence comes from Pinus taeda, assembly GCA_000404065.3. Classification (NCBI taxonomy): domain Eukaryota; kingdom Viridiplantae; phylum Streptophyta; class Pinopsida; order Pinales; family Pinaceae; genus Pinus; species Pinus taeda. The sequence continues at coordinate 8,893 of APFE030214928.1, forward strand.
AACATGACTGGAGATATGGGTTGAATGGCGTGGTGGGCTAATTCAGCTAGTGACAATGGCATCTGGTCTCCGAATGTGTCAAGGTCTGAAGGAGCCGTTAGGATCCAGGGATCGGTCAACTCATGAGGAATTGATGAAATCATGTTGACCAATTGTTAAACCTGGGGCGACTGAAGAGGAAAAAAACCCATAAGAGAAGAAGCCTTCAATAGACGAGTACCTATACTAACATAACTATTAGTTCCACCTCCTACTAGGGGTACAAAGCCACTTGGTAATGGTGAATAATCGGGGGTGCAGAAAGAAAACTGATCCACCATAATGACCTTTCAATCCAATGGAAATTGGATGATGTGAAAGACAGTAGATACGACGGCCATCATAGCATATGTCCAACTACAACGCAACAATAGATTATAGTTGAGTTTCTTGGCCATGACTTCTATGTCCATCATTACTCTTTTCCCATGTAATGTGATAGGAAAACTGGCTAGGTATCCTTTAGGGATAAAGGTGTGTCCGTCGAAAGATTTAAGGGAGTTTGACAGTGGGGATAGGGTTGGGGAACCCAGGGCAAGCCAACATGAAGACGACATGATGCAGGTTGAAGCACCTTCGTCGATGACAGTTTTGTGTATACCTTTACCTTTCAAAGTGATATGCACCTGAAATGCAAGATGGTGGGAAAGGGGATGTTTACACTTGTCCATGTCGAAAATAGCAAGCATGGAATCCATAGGGTCAGTACATCCGATAGCCAAAAGTAAAACTTTCCATTGGCTAGGGCATGTTTGTAATACTTCAAGTGCCGACATAGCTGACGGCACTTGCGCCAAATCCTCTACGATGTTGTAGTGTTGAGCAGCACATGCAGATGTATTGTGCATTGTGCGTCGAAGTGCCCCCTTGGTGGGGAAAATTACAAAGTCCTCAACTGGCCTTTTGATATGCAAATCATTAGGTGGCGATGGGTTTTGACCTGAGGATGGTTCTGCTGTTGGAGCAACAGGAGCTCCATAAGATTTGGCTCTTGTGGCAAGTTCTGCCATTTCAAATGTGTAAATGGTAGAACTTCCTTCACCAGCTAAAGGATGTTGCGAACCGTCGCTGCCCCCTGACATGGGTTGTGGTTGGTTGGAAACGATATTTTGCTACTGTTGAGTAGGAAAAGGATTTCTAAGGACAGCAGGTGCCTTACCAGTATCCTTTTTGGCAAGGTAATATGTGCATTCTTGAAGACGCAGACAACGCCAGGTTACATTGTCTTTAGCATAGAGTTTGCATGGGTATCTAGTGCCTTTATCCTTTTCCTCATCAATAGGCACATCGACCTTCTGTTTCGGGCTGGGTTGCTTGGATGACTGTTGTTCAGAAGGAGCGGTCTTGTTCTTATTCTTCTTGTTCTTGCCATCGGATTTTTGTGTAGACTGCACAGAGTTTATCGCCGTGATAAGAAGAGTAGTCGCTTTGGTAGAGGGGTCCACTACCAGCTTGGTAGTTGAACCACTGAGTTGTTTTACAGCGACCCTAGAGGTTGCACCAACAATTCCGTCGACGTGCGCTCCACGGTGCTGAGTGGTGGAAGCATTAGGGTTACTAGGAGCATTAGGGATGATGTCGTAAAGAATACCAGACTGTGAATAAATCAAATCTAAGTGTTGGGCATGACGTATGGATTGGTCATCTGTGACCGCACCACCTAGAGTGACATCTTTAACGATTTGTGGGAGTAAAGACTTATAGAACCAGTCTGATAAGAGAAAATCAGGGATGGGAGCTTTGACCAACCTCCGCCTACGTCTCCATTCATGAATATGATTGGAGATGTGGGTGGCATTATCTTGATGAAATGATGTAAGGAGCTCTGTCCTAGTCTCATAGCGGATAGGTAACTGAAAGTGCTTTAGGAACTCCATTGCTAAAGCATTAAAGGTATTTACTGACGTGCATGGTAACTCAATATACCATTTCATGGCATTGCCAGTGACGGTGTGGGGAAAAAGACGTAACTGGACACTATCAACCACCATATAATTTGAAACACACCAGAGATGGTAGGTGGTGATATGGGTGCCCGGATCCTCCCCTTGTTTTTCGTCGAACTTTGGAATGTCCATCGGTATTTTATGTGGGATCAACGGGCATTGTATGTTGTGGTAGATGGGGTTGTTTTTCAATTTGTATAAGTCAGGAATATCCAACGTTGCCAAAAAAGACAGAGAGTTGGGTGTTCCTGACTCAGACCATGGTGATGACGGATGACCTGAGGAGCTCTGTGCTCCTCCCATCGTTTGGTTCCCCATAGTGTACATGGGTTGAGTGTTGTAGTAGTTGCTTTGCGGTATGGTGTTGTAGAGTGGATTTCCATGAGGATTTTGATACTAGGGTATGAAATTTCCCCCAGTATAAGCGGTGCCCCCTTGACTCATTTGAGTCTGTGAGTAGGGTGCCCCCATGGATTGGTTGGGAATTGTGGATTCCCAACCGACACAAAACTAACCATATGGATTTTATTGACAAAGTGAACACTCATGTCAATCAGCGACTGTCCATGCATGCCTGAGAATGGAGGGGGAACTGTGACATGCCCCATGAGTATGTGCATATTGGGAACCCCCCCAGATATCTGAATCTGGGGGTTGGAATTGTAAATTGGTGGCCGACCTTGTTGGTGGTAAATGGGAACCACGCCCATAGTGTCGCATTGAGTGTTATATGGAGCACTATATGTGGCACTAGTCAAAGGTATGCATTGTGGCACCACAGGAGTGCAACCTGGCATCTACTAGGTTCCACTTATAGAGGGTGTTATGTGAGTTTCTGTACCTGGGACAAAGGGGATAGCAAGATTCCAAATTACAGGTGTTGTGATGACCGTCAACTGGGGAAGCGGTAGAGGACCAACAGTGTCTCTAAAATTCCACAACCCTTGCGTTGTCGACTAGATAGATGGGCAAGTTCCACCTACTAAAGAAGGAAGTATAGGTACCACGAGAACCACAATAGGATCTGACGGATTTGTGAGTGGAGTGTTAAAGTGAGGAAGGAATCCTTCCATGAAGAAATCCTCCGGCAAACTAGAATTGTCGGTCGTCCACACAGATCTCGTGTGAGATTTAGGAGACTGGTTCCTTGAAGATGAGGAATCCGAGTCAGTGGAACTCGGCGGATCTTCCAAAATGAGTGGAGGAAGTCCTAACAATCGTCTGGAGTGACGATGAGGGCCGGATGTAGCCATGATGACTGTTAAGTTTTATAAAATAAATTTTAATGTGATATTCTTTAAAGTCTCGAAAATGATAGCACTCAGGTACCTAAAAATAAAAAATACACTAAATATATCAATCAGCAAATAGAGGGAAAGTACCTCGTCTAATAAGCATTGATCACTGGAGATGAAACCCAGTCTCTCAATGAATAACAGAGAGGGATGGAAAAATGTACGATTACGGTTACTTTAGAGCTTTGCCCGAACCTTAGATTGAGGGGCCAAGTACTCTTGTGAAGACGAGCACCCTCCCAAAAACTGAAGACAAAGTAGATCCGTCTGTTTTAGGTACCAGGATAGCCCGTCCCAGTCACCTTGTGTAAATACCTAGAAGTTTTGGCCTCTAGAGATACCTCAAATCACAGACAATACCAGGGGGGACATAGTCGTAGACAACATACTGTGTGGACAGGAAACCTGAGTCCCCGACTTAGTTCTGAAATCCCTGAAGGGACCCCCAGTACACAGAATTCCCAAAGGATTTGTAAGAGAAGGTGGGCTACCTCAATTACAGTCTGATGTTGTCTCGTATTTCGCTCCGTTGTTAGTGGAGTGGTCCTAGTAATATGAGTGTAGAAGGATTTTTCACTCGTTAATGACACTAGTTTTGATTTTCAACCTTGGGTAGTTCACTCACATTCTTATCCCAAGGTCCTAATCTAGCTAATGTTGGTTTTCTTAAAAGAGTAACTGATTGATTTTAATGTAAATTTTAGTGTACTTGATTATTTGTCTTTGGTATGAGTGTTGACGTATGAATATGGTGAGACTCTCGACTCAATAAACGATGCAGAACAATGCTCTGAATTGTTTTTTCAATTTCTTATGCAAACAAGTCTTATTCTACATATTCATGTTTTCTCATATTCATGGATTCGTCTGTACATCTAAAGCCATTCAACACTTGCATAACCAAAATATTCTTTTCCCAATATTTCCTAACAACTACTGAAAACCAAAATGAAGCAGCTTACAACTAATTTGACAGAAGGATGAATACAATTTATCAGTCTTTCTTTCAAAAAAAATGTATTTTAAGAGAGAAAAACTAAAACATTTTCCTAAAAATGAATTTTTAGGACACCAAATTTTTTAACATAATATAGTTGCAGATCTTACTTTAGCCCCTGAGACAAGTTCCCCCCCACCTTTTGGTCCACAGACTCTTCTAGAAATCATGGAAATGGAAGACTAACGTTCTGTTTTAGTGTAAACAGAGAGTTAGTTGGGCCACTAATACTCCCTGTACATAGGCACAGAGCTTTATAAAGCTCTGTTTAGATTGGCAACATGCGTTAGTGAGGAAAATAGCTCAAACAAAGGGCCTTTAGGATCAATTTCTGAGGAGAATGCAAACTAGTAGGATGTAACAAGATAGTTGGTGGATGAGAAAAGGATTTGAAGAAGTAGGAAGCTCTTAGAAGAAATAGAAGAACTGAGAGGAGTCCAGGTAGACCAGGAACTTGATGTATAGTCCCCAGCATAGTTGCCAATTCTGCTATGGGGTAAAATTCGCGGTATATTGTAGGATGAAAACTACCCTCAAATGCCTTCTTGGGACCTTTGATAGACTGTAAGAGTATCTGCAAAAGCTACCAAGTTACACACATGTTCATCTATCAAACATAAATTGACAAGGTATGGAAAGAGGATCACCTTTAGTTCCTTCTAGATTTGTTTGGAGATCTCTATGTGGCAAGAAGAACTCCTTCAAGGCTAGCTCCAAGACAATTCTTGCACAAAGGACAAGGTAAACCAATCAAAACATATGCTCTTGAAAACTAATGTAAGAATGCACAATAAACATATATTTGTGTATAACTTAACTACTCATCTCAACAAGCATCATAATGAACAAATATATGAACAACATTACTGACACTATGGAGTAGGGAACACAACTGCAGTTCTATATTTATAATGGAAGAGTGATTACAACCATCCATTGTATCAGCCTTCCTTTGCCCCTTCTTCCTCTCTCTCTCTCTCCTTCAGCTCACTTCTTCAAGTATATGACAGTTCACAATAGCTCAATGGGCTATCCTTCCGAATGCTCTGACCCCTTTCACAATGGCCCTCTAATTGCTTATGTAACAATAGAATTAGGGATGCTAATCTCCTCCTAGAGTTCATTAGGGAAAAAGCCATGAACTTGACCTGCTTTCAAGCTTTTTCCCATTTGCCTTCATTCTCAAATTGGAATTTCTCCAAATATCTTGATTTTTGGAGTTTCCTTGCTTTTATTGAGCAAATTTAGGGATAAATATCTAGATATTTGTGAGTAGATTCATTGGCTTGACCCATTGAACTTCCCTTAGTTTCACTAATTCTCCCCCTGGTCTAACAACTTGAGTTAGCAGGGTGACTAACGCTCCTCTATGCTTGGTAACAAGCTTTATATAGTAGGTTAGCAATGTGCAGAGAGCGTTAGTGTGGAATCAAGGCCTGCAATTGTGGTCTTTGCTTCAGTCATGCTGTCTTTCACCTCTGAGTTGATGAGGAGGTCATTTTGTCCTATGACACATGCAAAGGAGAGGACCCCGCAGACATCTCGGAGGGGAAAAGCAGTGACTTGGCCATCGCAGAGGCCATGAAGAAGAAATACAAGCTGGCGAAGAAGAAAAGGGGCTACCCCATATCCAACATGAATAATAAAGTAGTGAAAGTGGCGACCCAAATACTGGCGGGTAAGGTTATGCGCAAGTG